>OZ012741.1:577834592-577883639 GCA_963859935.3 Lathyrus sativus
TAAGGAAACAACCTCCTGAAGTGTTAATTTCCAACTAATTGTTGTGACAAACATAGTGAGCACATATCCAAAAATAGATTTTATGGAATTCATACAACCTACATAATCAGAGTCGACAAATCCTTTGATTTTGACTTTACTATCATCACCACTGTCTCCACCATAAATCAGGACTCTGCTCAAAGACCCATTGATGTACCTAAGAATCAAATTTACTATTTTCCAGTGTGTCTTCCCGGGATCGGCCATATACTTGCTTACAAGGCTCACTCCGTACGTTATGTATGGCCTCGTACAGACCATAACATATATCAAAGACCCTAATATACTAGCATATAGAACGCTATTCATATAGGCTCTTTCAAATTCAGTACTAGGACAATGAGTCGTGCTCAGCTTGTATTGAGGATTAGCCGATGTTAGAACAAGATTTGAGTTCGATATACCAAACTTGTCTAGAATCTTCTTCAAGTATGTCTATTGTCTAGAATATCTCTCTGGATGTCAATTACAAGAATTCTGGAGGCAACTCCTAAATCCTTCATGTTGAACTCCTTATTGAGTTCAACCTTCACCTTCATAACATCTTTGACCTTGTTGCTTGCTATGAGGATGTCATCCACATAAAGGAACAAAATAACAAGTGAATTTCTAGGTCGAAATATGAAGTAAACACATGGGTTGAACTGGCTCCTAGTGAAACCAATGTGTGCCATGAACTTGTCGAATCCCATATTCCATTGTTGAGGAGATTGTTTCAAGTCATACAAAGACCTATTCAGCTTGCACACATATTCTTCCTTTCCCTTTTCTACATACACTTCAGGTTGACTCATCAGAATTGTTTCGTCTAGATCACCATACAGAAAGGTTCTTTTCAGATCCAATTGTTCATGTTCTAGGTCGAACTTCGCTACCATAGCAAGCAGCAATTGAATGAATCTATGCTTTACAGCAGGTGAGAACACATCATTGAAGTTAACACCTTCTTTCTAAGTGAACCCCTTATCAACCAACCTTAGCTTAAATTACTTCAAAATCACTCATTTTATTCCTTCATTAACCTTGAAAGTCCATATACAGCTGACTATGACTCCAACAGGTTTCTTGATCAACTCCCAAGTGTTATTATCATGAAGATATTTCATCTTATCATCCATGACTTTTATCCATTCAGTCTTGTCTCAACTCCTCATAACTTCCTTATAGTCTCTAGGTTCTTCGTCCAGAACCTCACTTATAGAGACTAAGTCATAAGCTATGAGATTTGCATAAGCAAGTCTCTGAGGTGGCTTGATAACTCTTCTTGACTTGTCTTTTTCCAGCATGTAGTCATTATGAGTCTCCTCAGCTTTGACATTAGCTTCTACTTTTTCTTCGACTTCATTTGGGTCATGAAATTTAGCATCACTATGCTCCACCTCAACATGAATCTCTTCCTATTCCAGCTCTTCTTTAGGTATATTCGAAATTTGACCAATGTCATTAGTTTTCTTGAAAGTCATCTCAGCTTCATTGAAAACTACATCTCGACTTTTGATATACCTCTTGTAACCTAACTCTAGGCACCACAACTTATAAGCTTTGAGTCCTTCAAGGTGTCCAAGGAACATACATTTCAGAGCTCTAGGTTCATCCTTATCTTGCCTAATGTGAGCATAAGCTAAGCAGCGAAATACTCTAAGTCTGTCAAGATTGGGTAGATGTCCTGACCAGCCTTCTTCAGGTGTCTTTATCTTTAACGCAGTAGAAGGACACCATTTTATCAAGTATGTTACAGTCATAACAACTTCTTCCCAAAACACCTTCTTCAATCCTCCACTTACCAACATACACCTCACCCTTTCCAAAATGGTTTGATTAAACCTTTCAGCCAAACCATTTTGTTGGGGTGTACATGCAGTAGTATTGTACCTTACAATATCGGATGCAAAACAATAGTTGTTGAAAGCCTCGTTGCAAAATTCAAGACCATTGTCAGTCCTTAACCTCTTGACTTTCCTGCTAGTTTGGTTTTCGACCAGAGTCCTCCAACTTTTGAAATTTTCAAAAATTGCATCCTTAGTCTTCTAGATGAATACCCATAACTTTCTTGAATAATCATCAACTATGGATAGAAAATACTTTGAACCTGAGTAGGAAGGATTCCTCGAAGGCCCTAAAGAATAGCATGAATGTAATCAATGGATCAATGTGTCCTTTGTTTACCTTTGTTAAACTTCATTCTACAAGATTACCAAATACATAAGGCTCACAAAACTCCACTTTTTCGACCTTGTCACCAGACAGCTGATTTCGTTTCGACAATTCGACCAAGCCTATTTCACTAACATGGCCAAGTCTCTTGTGTCATAGCTCAGTCTTTGACATAGGTTTTATGGATGTCACATCTGTTGAACCACTTATAACCTCGGCCTCAAGAGTATACAAGCCTTGTTTCTTCACGCCTCTCAAGACTTCCTTCATCCCCTTCATTACTCTTAGGATACTTTGTTCTCCTTTTAAAACATATTCTTTCTTGTCGAATTCACCAAGAGAAATCAAATTCCTCTTAAGATCAGGTACATACCTAACATCAGTCAATTACCTTATTGACATATCATAGAGCTTGAATATGACAAATCCAATACCTGCAATTTTGCAAGCTTTGTTGTTTCTCAGCAACACTGATCCAATATCTTAATCATGTAATTCCTCAAACACTTCTTTGTTTGGATTCATGTGCCAAGTACACCCTAAATCCATAATCCACTCCTTGCTAGAGTCACTACTTGAAACCACCAGGACATCAGATGATTCATAACCATCTTGCACAATAGTTGCATTACCATTATCCTTTTCATCGTGATTGCTCAATCGATCCAGGCATACCTTTCTTGTATGATCCTCCTTCTAACAATGAAAACACTTACTAGTATGGGCATTACCACCATAAAAATTCTGTAGAATTTTACCCTTCTTCTTCTCAAACCTACCATCTTTCTTCAATAAATTCCCTTTAACAGACAAACCTTCACCAATAATTGATGGCTTTTTCTCCTTACATTCGTTCAAATCCTTAAAGTACAAGGAATATTGAACATCTTTAAAGGTCAACGACTATCTTCCATACAAGAGAGTTTTTTTGAAGTGAGCATGCGACTTAGGAAAAGAGCACAACAACAACAATGCTTGATCTTCACCATCAATCTTGACCTTGATATTCTCAAGATCAAGAATCAAATTATTGAACATATCAAACTGCTCAATCAAGGATTTATCTTCACTCATCTTGAATGAATAAAAATCTTGCTTCAGGAGGAGAGGATTAACCAACGATTTTGACATGTATAAACCTTCAATTTTTGTCCATACACCAGCTATAGTTTTCTCCTTTGAAACCTGCCAGAGAACCTTATCACAAAGGCTTAATACAATGACACTATGGGCTTTTTCTTTACCATTATTGTCTTCTCTTTCTCCGATAGGACAATGTCCATCTTCTCCAATCCTTTCAATGCTTATAACAAACCCTATTGAACAAGAAGAGTTTGCATCTTCAAGTGCCACAAACCGAAATCATTCACATTGGTGAGTTTCTCATTCTCATACTTTTTTGATGATATCTCTTTCTCCATGATCACCGCACCAATTTATCATGCTATTATTGATTGTATAGAGTTTTAGCATAAAACTTGCAAATTTTAAGCCTTTTTGAAACCACTATCGGGTTTTAAAATGTAAGCACTTTTAGAAAAATATAAGACCACCATTAGATTCCTTAGGATGTTCTAGGTGATATTGATCTTTGTTTCATCCATTTTCATGGAGAAATGAAGAAGTTATGACCTTCTTTCAAAATGACACAAACCTTGTGTCTTGCCCAGCCAAACCAGCCATGGCACCTTAGGTTCGTCTCAGGCCTGAGTTATGCTTAGGAATATCTATCAATGGATGGAGTTGATACAACGAACACATCCTCCCTTGTTCTAGCCACTAGGACACCTCCATCCCTATCAATTAATGGTCGGGGTTTGATACACTGATGTATTACCACCCCAGTGATTTAACCTGCACGCCCTATGTATCTTGTCACTGCCAGAACTGGGGTTCGAATCCCCCTCGCCCTAGTTCTTTTTATTTTTCTGATATTTCAAGTATTTAACACATATTATATATTTATTTCCATATATAATCACTACGCACGTGTAGCATAATTGGTTGTTGTTTTGAGCTATTAGCATGGTAACCTGGGTTCAACACCCATGGGGACCATTTCTCTTATTTTTAATCACTTATTTTCTTCACTTTTCTTCACATTTTTAAACTATCATAGCTTTCTCATTTTTAATCATTTTGAACCCATTCTTTTTGAAAAATGTTCATGGTAATGTCTATTTTCTAACTATAAAAGAAAATACCAAAAATAATTATTTTCCTGATAGTTATGGGTGTTTTGAGTATGTGATGTTTTTAGGGTTTCTTAAAGAACTTCTTGATTCTTTTGAATAATTCCTTGCCCTTTCCTTGCTCACAATGACTTGTTTGAACCATATACATCTTGTATGAACCTTAAATGTTGTTGAGGACTTGTACATCCTTGCAAAATTGCATCATGACAAGCTCATCAAGACTCAACACCCTCAGTGCACCAAAATTAGGGTTTTGACCTAATTCAATCCCCGGGATGACTTGTGGAGCAAGACATGATCCAAGACCTCAAGATATGTTTCAAGGACCTAAAATAAATCATATTTGTCCATTAATATGATTGGATTGGTCCAAAGAACTTGATTCATAAACAATGCAAGAATTCAAATTCGTCTGAGCCACAAACTAGGGTTTTGATGAAAAGTCAACCATATCTTTGACTTTTGACCAAGACATGATTTCCAACCTTGGGATATGATTCAAGACACTCAAATATACCCTTGAAGTCCATTAATAAGTTTAAAATCACCTTGGGATATTCATTCATTGAAAATCAAGAATTAGGGTTTCTCTACACAAAATTCATCTGATACACAAAGTCAAAGTTTGACTTTTTGAGCAAAATTGATCATCAAGGACTATTATTTGAGAAAATATGATACATATTTGCATTTAATCAAGTATTGATCAAGAAATTAAGGTTACTTGCAAAAGAAGCAAAATTGGAAGATTTGAAAATTTCACTAAGTTATGGAAATTCATGTTCAAGTACCTAACTTTACAAGGCCATAACTTGTGAGCCAAGCAACCATTTTTTGGCACTCCAAAGCTCAAATGATAGGTCTTCTTCCATACAAAAATATTTCTAGGCTGAACCATCCCCCAAAAATGCATGATTTTGAGTTATGGATTAATCAAAATCAAGACAAGAGTTGTGAAATTCCAACACTTAGAAAAAATCTGCCAAGTGTTTTTCAGCATGAAACACCAAACTTTAAGGACATTTTTCATAATGATCCAAATTGAATCAAAACCGATTATGAACATTAAATTTAAAGTAGGATATCTCAGCTTTCCAATAAGTACAAGAACTTCCATTGATCATGCTTGTGCAAGAAGTTATGGATTTAACAATATGCCTTGATCAAATTGAATTTTCAAGATAGTTTTCATGTTTACTTGCATCACACGATTTCTAAAACAGATTTGGTGAATTTGCAAGCCTTATCATCTTCCAAGATCAGAAGGAATCTTGTTGAATCACATAATATCTTCAACTTTGGATCATAAGTCAAGGATCTCATCTCTTGGCATGTGAAAAACCATCATTACATAGCCTTGAATTCAAGTTTGTCATTTGGAATTTAAGTGAAGCATTGAATTGGCATGAAATGAGCCACGCCAGTTCCGATCAATTCAAAAACAATGAGTTTTCAAACCTGCAAAATGCCAATCGAGTCAAGATTCTAGTCATGCTAAGGAAGACTTTGGTACCTTGGCCTTTAAGTAAAAGCTACATGACAATATCCATTGGATAATAGCATGCTCCCTCATCCTACACTGTTCATCCAAGACAAATCAGTTCTCCTATAAATAGAGGTCATTTTGCATCAGTTCAATCACACCAAAACAATACCAAAGACTTGTTTTCTCATTCTCCCTCTTTACTTCAAGTTTTCAAAGTTCCAAAGAGCAAACTTGGAATTTCCAAAGCCAGAGTATAAACCACTCAAATAACCATCCAAACACATCACAAATCATCCATTGGAGGTGTTCAAACCCTCATGTTCATCTCCAATCACCAAAATCAGAAAGTCAACCATCAAAACCTCATATTTTGACTTTTTTGCATTTTTTAAGCCATGTCTTGATCCTGTCCATTTCAAAACCCAACAACATTCCAAACACTCTCTAAATAACATCCCTAAATTGTTCCAACAAGAGTTTCTCAACTGTAACACTTTTTGAAGGAGTTTCCATTTGGCCACTTTTGACACATTTTGTAAGAAGCAGCCAGATTATGTTCTAGAGGTTTCCCTTTAATTCCAAACATCCAAGGAGCTTCTATAAGGTGTATTAGTGATGTCCAAAGCATTGGTTTAATTCTGCAACAAGGTTCTTACAAATTGACAAGTGAGCTTCAAGAGGCAAGCTTCCTAAAACCTAGAACTTTGAGAAATATTCTTTGCTTTGATGTACATTGATCATGATCACATCATATATGTCTTATTTGTTGTGTTTGAACTGTTTTATCATGCTATTATTAATTGTATAGAGTTTTAGCATAGAACTTGAAAATTTGAAGCCTTTTTGAAACCTCTATCGGGTTTTAAAATGTAAGAACTTTTAGCAAAATCTAAGACCACCATTAGATTCCTTAGGATGTTCTAGGTGATATTGATCCTTGTTTCATCCATATTCATGGAGAAATGAAGATGTTATGACCTTCTTTCAAAATGACACAAACCTTGTGTCTTGCCCAGCCAAATCATCCATGGCGTATTATGTTCATGTCAGGCCTGAGTCATGTTTAGGAATATCTATCAATGGGTAGGTTTGATACAACGGATGTATCACCACCCCAGTGGTTAAACCTGCGCGCTATCAGTACCTTTCACCCTTGAAACTAGGGCTCAAATCCCCCTCGTCTAGATTCATTTTATTTTTCTGATTTTTCAAATGAGTTACACATATAATATGTTGCCTTCCCCTTGTTATCACCATGCACGTGTGGTTGGAATGGCTAGTGTTTTGACCTGTGAGTGAACCAGCGTGGGTTCAACACCCATGGGGGCCTTTCCATTATTTTTAATTACTTCTTTTCTTACTTTCCTTCACAAATTCAAATCATCATAACTTTCCCATTTTTAATCATTTTGAACCCATTCTTTTTGAAAATTGTTCATGATAATGTCTATTTTATAATTATATAAAGAAAACACCAAAAATAATTATTTTCCGCATAGTTATGAGTGTTCAAAGTATGTGATGTTTTTAGGGCTTCTTAAAGAACTTATTGATTATTTTGAATAATTCCTTGCCTTTCCTTACTCACAATGACTTGTTTGAACCATATACATCTTGTATAAACCTTAAATGTTGTTGGGAATTTGTACATCATTGTCCTTACTTTATTTTAATCCATTTTTTAAGTGTATGTTTACATGTGAATGAATGATGTACTTTCAATCATGCCATTGAATTTTTGCTTATTCCTATGCCTTAACATGTTAATTTTCTTCCATGATTTAAATATGTTTTTGTTACCTTGTGTGGATCATACCATGTCTATATGCTACTAAAACATTTGAATTTGGCTTTTAAAATGTTTTCATATACATGTTCATTTGTATGAACTTTGTGGTGTTTTCACTTTATCCAAACCCATGTTTAAACCCTAACATGAATGCTTGATTATTATAAACTTGTCTTAACATGTTTAATTGATATCCTTACTTCAATGCTCAATTATTTCTTTCATAAACTTTCACCATGATAAATATATCTCCTTAAAATACATATCATCTTTCAAATAGGCTTTCAAAATCATCTTTTGATTTCAAAAACCTTTGGGCCTCTATTGGAGTGTAAGTCCCAACCCCTTTAATTATCAAATCATCAAAATATAGCCTCTGCTTAGAGTGTAAGACCCATCACTTTTCACCTTTTAAAATTAATCATTTTTAAAATCTCTTTGGGCCTCTACTAGAGTGTAAGTCCATTCCCCTCTTCCTCAAAACTTCCTTCAATTCTCAAAACTTTCAATCTTCCAAAACTCAATCCTTAACTTTAACCAAACATAGCCCTAGTGGCATTCAACTTTTAAACTATCTTGGGTCTTTGCTTAGAGTGTAAGACACAACACTCTTGTACATAGAATATATTTTGGGCCTTTGTCAAGAATGTAAGACCCACCACCTTTTTCTTTTCAATATATTTTGGGGCTCTGCTTAGAGTGTAAGACCCAACACCTTTGTGAATAAAATAAAACATTCAACACATCAAACCCTAAAAGATGTGCAATCTTCCATGAACTCAAGCATGTCATATCCATTTCTATACTTGTGAATCTTCAATCATGTTTGTTCATATTTTGTTAAGTTTCTCTTGACATTTTCATCATCCTTAGTTTAGACATAGGTCAAATAATAGGATCCCTTTAATCACAACTTAGTTCAAACAACTAGTTTCCTGGCCTCCTCTTGGGCATCATACAAGCATCATTGCCTCCTCTTGGGCATCATACAAGGAATCTCCCCAGAAAGATAGCCTCCTCTTGGGGTTCATACAAGGAGACTTGGTAAGTCTCATTCAATTCCCCACAGCCTCCTCTTGGGTTTCATGCAAGGACCCTCAGGCATCTTAAAAGCATAAGTCAAGTCTTAGTAATCTATGCAAATAAATCCTTTAGCCTCACCAAAATAGGCTTTGTACAGGATGTAAATAAATCCTTTAGCCTGACCATCCTGGGTTTTGTACAGGATACAAATAAGTCTTTTATCCTCATTCATCCTAGGCTTTGTATAGGATACAAATAAAAATCCCCAAAAAAATCAGTCTCTTTAAATTTCCTCAACAATCATTAGCCTTCTGTCAGGCTTTTACACAAATAATTTCCCCAATGAATTAGCCTCAATCTTGGGCTTTATACAAGACAGATAAAACTCCCCAATTGAGTCACTTTTCAATATTTGAGCTTCATATCTTAGGCTTCAATCAAGATACATAAATCAATCTCCTCATAGATGAGACTTTGAGTCATCTCTTTAGGAAGACATCTCTTTTAATCACTACAAAGATGCATTGATTGATCTCGGTTCTAGTATAAATCTCATTCCTTTATCATTAGTTAAGAGGGTAGGTGATCTGGACATGAAACATACAAAGATGACACTACAACTAGCAAACAAATTCATCACCTGACCATTGGAAATAGATGAAGACGTATTGGTTAAAGTCAATAAATTTCTATTTCCTGTAGATTTTGTGGTGATGGATATTGAGGAAAATGATAACACGCCTCTAATTCTAGGCCGACCTTTCATAAAGACAGCAAGAATAATGATAGATGTAGATAATGGACTAATGAAGGTTAGAATGCAGGACAAAGAGCTTAATTTCAATTTGTTTGAAGACATCAAAGGAGTATGCTTCAAAATGGATGTTAGTGCCAAAGAACAAAAGGACGAGGCAAGACCATATGATAGTGTAAAAGATGTTTCACTCATTTCAAATAAACCACCTTGATTTCACTTGAAACAGACGTCGAGCTAACTACGTTAAACAAGCGCTCTTTGGGAGGCAACCCAACATTGTAAGTCATTGCATTTAAGCTTTCAGTTCTTTCAATTCTAGTTTCAATTTTAGTACTTTCAATTCTAGTTTCAATTTTAGTAGTTTAAATTCTAGTTTTATGTTGTATCGTTTGAAACTTTTGACGGGGAGTTCATACCGTAAACTCACTTGGTACTCCTTTAAACGGTTGGTATGCAGTAAGTTTGTGTTGAAATTTTGTTGTTGTTAATTATGCTTGTTATGTTCTTTTCATCCTCATCATGAGCATAAAGTGCTTCTTCTGGTATTTCGAGCAAAGGCCAAATCAAGTATCTTGAACATTCAGCAAGGAAAGAGTGAGTGGTAATGATAGGAATCAGACGAAAGTCAAGCAAGGTACATGTTTACTTACTTTGTAAGAACGTTAGCATGATTTTGAATTTTGTTTTCTCTTACAAAGTCATAACATGTCTTATTTTACATTGTGCACACTTGCTTGAATCATTAGCAAAAACTAGAAAAGTGAGGTGAACTTCCATAATTTACATTAACAAATTATGAAATCCTTGTGTTAAACTCGGTTGATTCATGTTCAATCTGGAAATTACATTTGAGTTGTGAAAAGGCATAAAGATGATCAAGGCAATTTTTTGATTTTGAGAAAAACCATCATGCCAAAAAGAATCTCATCAAAACCAGTGAGTTAGAATTTCGGAAACCTCTTTGAACCAGAAAAATCAAAGGATGGATCAAATTTTGAAAATATAAAACCACTTAGTGAAGTTTTGATCCATTCCAATTTCCTTTTTGCACAACTGGAATTATAATGATATAGCTTCACTCATGAAAAAAAATAAGTTGGGGAGGAAATGGATGATGATACCAAAAGGAAAAGAAAAAGAAGAGAAAGATATAATGAGAAAAAGAGATACAAAAAGCAACAAAAAAACTTTGTATCTTGGAAAAAATGAAAGATTGAAAAGACAAAAGAAACATCAAAATCATGGCGATGAAGCAATGAGTCAAGCAAGTAAAGCAAATTATAAAAGTGGATAGATTTTTTAAAATTATCTTTAGGAGAAAAACTATCATTTTATGAAACCTGGCCACATTACAACCTTCACAAGTCCTATGTGATTTATGCCTTCATTTTGCTCAAATTTCTGAATTGTTTGGATGAAAACATGAATCGACCCGGATGTAGACTAAGTGATCAAATGAGAGTCATCGCACCACATGATTAAAACAAACTTCAAAGTCTTCATCCCTTTTTATGAAGAAGAGTCTTAGGAAAATTGAAGTGAGTTGTGTCATTATATTTTTGAGTACATGATGTGATTTTGTGGGCGAGAACTTAATTCTATAATCATGATCTGATTCTATAATTAGTTGAACATATTTCTTACTTGACAAGTAATCATTTGAATCATTCATTTTTCAAAGTGTTATTTCAAATACTTGATTGAAAAATCCTAAAAACAATTCTTGAAAAGATCGTGCTCTTGATTGAGGATAACTAAGAAACTAAGTTGGGGAGAATTTAATGAAATTCAATAGTTGATATATCTTTGGTCAAAACTCGAACAAAATGCTTGCTTCCATTAACTTTTAAGATGAAATTTCACTAACAAAAGATCCAAAAGGATGTTACTCTTGAATTGTTATGGTTTTGCAAGGATTAACAAAAGAACACATCAGGTACAAGCAAGAAGAATTCATGCCCTGCAACATTCGCATAACGAACTTTATTTTGCATAGAAAAGGTCGCGACGTGAAGCTAAAGCAAGCAACAACAGAAAGAAACAAAACTAAATCAGTAGAACTTCACTTGAAGCGAGAGGAAGCGAGTAGAAGCAAAAATAGTTTGCATAGCGAACTTTCCTTTGCATAGAGAAGGTCGCGATGCGAAGTTGAAGCGAGCAAAAATATAATTAAACATAATCAAACTCACCCAATTTCGCTTGAAGCGAGTAGAAGCAAGAAAAATTTGCATTGCAAAGTATGGCGGTTTCCAGGGGCAGTTTAAAATCCTTCAAGGTTAAGCAAGATGACTTCGCATAAAAAAATTCCCTCATCTCAACCAGTATAAAAGGAGTGCAACTGAAGCATTGGATTATCACTCGACATTATTACTTTGTAATAGATAGTTTGTAATAGATAGTAAGAGAGGAAAAGTAAGGATACGAGCTGGATACGCATCAAGAGTCAGAAAATCTTCGTTAATGTTGATTCATCTCAATTCCTCCATTTTGTATCAAGCTACCATGAGTAGCTAAATCCCTTTCTTGTTGGGATTGGTTGTAGTTCACCGAAACAGTATGTATTTTCATTGATCATGGCGTTATATGCAATTTATTTATGAATCATTATCGATGATATCTTTGTTTTATTATTTAACTCCATGGATTAGAATTGATATTGAGAAATACGATTCTAATCTCGATCCAAAATAATCATCTATTAAACTCTAAATGCTAGACATAGATTTAGGTTTAATATTCACCTTAAGTATCGATTATTAATGTTGTCGTATTGTTTAATAGGCTGAGAAATCGTCGACTAAACAATAAGGTAGAATCCTCATCAGATGTTTAGACATAAACTCTGTTTGTGAGCGATACGTGATGGTATTGATACATACTTAGATTGTGTATAACCTATCATTGATTTTCATATTTAATCGGTGGATGAAAATCAATCCCAGCAAGTTTATTCCTCTGAAAATTATCCTTATTAATTATAAGTTTTTACATTTGGTAACTTACAAATCAAATATCTTGCAAAACATCCGCTTAAAATCATATTAACTGTTAAAAGTTGGTAATATCGCGCCGACCTCTGTGGATACAGTAAAAACATACTTCTTTCGATTTAATCAACATTATCTACTCTATCCTCCATGATTATTATGAATCGATGGAACAATGTACCCAAGATTGACATAATGCGCCTTGACAGGTCCGCTTACATATTTGTAGTTAAAGCAGTCATCGACGACAAGCCTTGATATCACGACGTCAAGCTTTTCCTTCAAAGACAAGAATACCCGCCTGGGGTATCAAGAAAAAATAGGAAGACCCTCAGAAGATTGACTGGTAACTTCTTCCTGAACAATGATGTAATCTACAAAAGAAACTTCGACATGGTTTAGCTCAGATGCATGGATGGACATGAAGCAAACATGCTAATGAAAGATATTCATTGAGGATCCTTTGGCACTCATGCCAATGGACATACAATGTCAAAGAAAGTTCTAAGGGCAGGATATTAATGGCTGACAATGGAATCTGATTTCTACAAGTACATGAGGTAGTGCCACAAATGTCAGATTTACACCAACAAAATTCATGTGTCTTCGACTCTTCTAAAAATTTTTTCTTCTCCATGGCCTTTTTGCATATGGGGAATCGAAATGATCGGCATGATTGAACCCAAAGATTCAAATGGACATTGTTCCATCCTGGTGGCCATTGATTATTTCACCAAGTGGGTCAAAGCAGTATCATATGGCAATGTAACTAGACAAATGATGGTCTAACTTATCAAAAACAATCTCATCTATCGTTATGGTGTTCCAAGCCAGATCATTACTGATAACGGATCAAACCTGAACAAAAAAAATGATGAAGGAATTATGTACTGAATTCAAGATTGAACCAATTAATGTCAGCTTGCGTCAGAGACATTATCCTTTGGGACCATCTCCATCCATTGGGATTTTTTTTAAAGACTCAGTTCTTGGCAAATGGTTGACGAACCACTTGTACAATAGGGGTGCACAACAAAGGATGGTTCCTTGTCCTTGAAGTGTTCGATGATGAATTGAATGGTAAGTGTCCTCTAACAAGGTAGGCACTGGGTTGCCACTCAAGAATATGGTGATAGCGGATGAATTGACAAATTCTTCGACTTTTGGAAACAACACCAACCGATAGATTAATAGAGCAAGAACTCGTTCAAACGCATCCATACTACCCTCTTTGGCAAGATAAGCAACTTTCTTCACTAAGAAATCGGAATGGAAACCTTTGACTCCGCTTTTGGTGGCACTATTAGCCTTAATCTCCGATACTTCGAGATGAAGAGAATCTGTTATTTCCTTTGACGAGGGTGAGCTTTCTAAACCACTGTAAGGCTTTTAGTCCTTTATAAGAACTCCCACATAGTAAGCATACTCGTCCAAGTTTGGCATCAACTGATAGTCAGGGAAAGTAAAGCAGTGATACAATGGGTCATAGAATGAACCAAAGTGTTGAGAACTCCTTCTTCCATCCCAGTCTTGAATATACTCATTATCTTCCCATATCTTTTCCCAAAGTCTTCTGATATTGTAGTCTCTAGTTTTCTTAACTTGGATGTATCAGGCTTTTTGGAATTGTATTTTTTGGTGTTTCTTGTTCCAATATCCATGATATCTAGGGTTTCACACAAAGAAATCGACTGAGTTTTTACAAAACCAGTTGCAACATGATATGCTATGATGAGATGATGAGATGATGCACATATAAAACATAGACAAGTATTCACATATACAATGCACATGCACACACAGGGTTTCCCTAAGTTCAAGGTCAAAGCATGAGGTCACAAGGTCTACCCATCCCCAAGGACTTGTATTATAGGTTAATTATACCTGCCGAACGGGTTCTATCAAAGTTACCAGAGTTATAGGTAAATCCCTCGGATATTATTAGCCATCATGACTACTCATGTGGCTAAAAAATATTCATGGGATAAACTCATCTGAGTGTAGTATCGTGTGACAACTATTTCAAGACTACCCCCTCATAATTTTCGCACTATGTCCTAAAAAGGCTTAGTGGGGTAACAGTGTTACTAAAGATCCTCAGTTTCACGGACTCTCAGGTTGAAATAATTATTGAAATGCATGACTACTCATACATCGTCAATCATCTTAAGAAGGTTTCAACTGAGCATGATTACATCATATGTCAAACTTGTTACGACTACTCCCAACAGTCAACTATTGGTCATATCACATCCTATCATATGTTTCACTCAAGTTCGGATTAGTACTTATCTCATCATTCATGATACCTAATGTTCACAGCAATATAATACAAATATATTTACAAATATACATGTAAGCAAGTATTCATACAATCACACAAAATGGGCTAAACCCTCAAGTTTTAAGTCATTCCCCAGTGAAGTCGCCATTTCTGTTGCGGTGAGAATCGTGATGTCAAGCTATCAATTAACTTGAATTTTAATTCATTAAATTCACAACCAGACTTTGATTTATCCAAAGGAAAGGTTAAAGAAAGAAAGACCTTTTGCACAATGTAACAACAACACTAAGAGATCGGGGATCGGGGGTTGGTTATGCCAAGGGTAGGTATTTCACATCCTAAACATTTATAGTACTCTACAGGAACCTTTTATGTGTGTATGTATATGATAAACTTGCTAATGGTTATGCTATGGTTTGGGATTAGGGTTGAGGTTAAGACCTAAGGTTGATGTTTCTAAGTTTACTTGCAAAGATATTGCATCTTCTGCCTACGTATCCTAACTAGGATATAATCAGAGCAACCGTAGTTCACCTCAATAGGGATAGATGAACACTTGATGATGATCAAGGTTCAAATGGTAAAAAACATAACAATGCTTGTATAGAGTTAAAAAAAAACTCTCTATTCTAAGTTGTACACTCAAGATTGACTTTAACAAAAGCCAAGGGGGGAGTAAGTAATCATCACCATGATTCTTACATAGAATTGAAAAACTCTATCATAGGGTTCTAGTTGAAGGGAACTCCTAATAAAGGTGGTTTTTGTTAGACTTAAGCAAAGTCTAATGGCTAATAGGTTCTAACTTAACTAAGCTAGGGTTCAAGATGACTTAACAAAGTCAGAGGGAGGGTAAAGCACTGTCTATGACCATGGAGGTCAACAGAGGAACTTTCCTTTTGACACAAGGACATAGACAACTTGATATGAACTAGAAAGTTCCATCACTGGGGAGTAACTTAACAAAATCAAAGAAATAAAGCAAGAACATGTGACAACATGTAATAGTAATCAAGATTAACATTTAACATCTTAATAAAGATCAAAAACCAAAGAGGTAACAACCATTAATGCAAGCAAAGAACCTGTATAACAACCAGTTCATCTATAACATTCAAGCAAGATTAATGCAAACAAGTGAAAACTTGAAGCAAGCATGTTATAAGGATCAAACGAGATCAAATGTAACAATATAATACCAATTAATCATGTAATTATGACAATCAAACAAGCAAAAACACAAGAAATGTTATAACAATTCAAGTATGACTTCATGGGGAAAACTAAACAAGTTTTATGGTAACAACCAAGTCAACAATCAAACTCTAGCATGTTATGGTTCTAGAAAGACGCATAAAAAAAGTAGAAAGAGGCATGACAAGCATATTTAAGAGGTCACAACATCAAGAATCATGGCAAAGTTCACAGATGAAAGTCAAAGTATACCATGCATATTCAACCATTCACAAAGGCAAGAAACAAATCCTAAACATGTTACAATTCTAGAAAGACACATAAACAAGTATAATAAGGTGTAATGAGCATATTCAAGAGGTTACAACATCAAGAATCATGGCAAAGTTCACAGATGAAGTCCAACATGCCATTTACACATATATATACATTCATAAAAGAAAGTATGAACATGGTAAGGAATTGAATCAAACATACTTAAGAATTTAAACATGTTAAAAAAAACATATAAGAATCATACAAGATCAATATCACAAGAAAAATCAAGTTACAAGTCGAAAGCGTTTAAGAACATCAAGGTAAAAAACCCTAAAATCACATGTTTTTCAAGTGGATCAAAGTCTTTCTAGAATAACAGTCCTTGAATTATTTTTTCACTCAATGAAAATAGACATGATAAGGAGTATTTTTCAAAAATATTTGCATCAATAGCACAAAAATTGAGCAAGTTATGATCATTGCAAGTTGGTGCACCAAGAGGGCAAAAACTAGGGCAAGGCTAGGTCACAACCTAATGGTCATTTGCGTGAAGGATTGAAACTCAGTCAATTCTTAACCAAATGAAGTGGAAAAAAGTGAAAATTATTTTTGAACAAGGAATTCAATGGTATATTTTGTTTTTCCATACCATACACCCACAGAAAAATTCGATAGCATCAAGTTTATGGTAAGTTTGGTGACAACCAAAAGCATGAACATGTGAACAACATTGTGTAGTGGTGTGCTTGGTGAAACAAGTGTTCAAACATCATATATAAAGGTTGGAACAAAATAAATCAAGCACTACACAGATGGTTTGACAGATTGGATGCAAAATGCAAAAAGTGACTAGTTTGTGACCTAGCTTGTGACCAGAATTTGACAATTTAAAAACTACATGTTTTGATGCAATAAATGGTTCATACATGACACATAACATACATAATACATGTTAAAACAATATACAACACCAAATCATAGCTAAAAGTCATGGTATCATGGGAAATGAAAGTGAAAATTTCATGTTTTTTGTGTTTTAGGCTTAGCTCTTGAAGCAAACTTGCACAATAAGAAAACCAGAGACTTAGAGTGCTCCTCCAAGGTATAAAAATGCTTCTAAGATGATGATAAGATGCTCCAAATCAAGCTCAAGCAAGTTGATGGGAAGAATGGCTTGCAAGTGAAGAAAAACCTCCAAAATCTAATGATCTTCAAAGAAAACTCCTTCAATCCTTGTTACAGAAGTGTGGATTGATTATGAACAACTTTTATATGTCAAGTATGAATTTTTAGAGGTATTAAAGCTCAAGGAAAGGAAAGGGACCAGTGGATGTCCTTTAAAATGCAAAAAGTCAACAAAATGAGGTTTTGAGGGTTGACTTTTGGATTGGATGAGTTTCTGACCAAGGTGAGGGTTTGGACAGCTCTAACACCTTATTTGTGATGTATTTGAGGCTTGTTTTGAGTTTTAAAGTGTTTGTAAAAGGTTTTAGGGGTGAAAGTGCAAAAACAGATTTTGTGCACTTTGGATTTTTGATGAGATTTTGCAAGAACTTTGCAATTGTGGGAAGAAGGGAGTTTTGGCTGGTTTCAAGCATGTAACTGGTGTGTTTTGGATTTAGGAAGTGATTTGAAAATCTTGGAGTTTTCCAATGCATTCTTTCATTTCTGACCTTGAGCCACCCTAAAAAGAGATTCTCCATAACCTATAGGTAATTTTTATCATGCTTAAGGGGATAGGAGGTGACTGGTTGCAACCAAGTTGGTGGTTTGATGATGGTAGCCACCATTTTTCTCTTTCCACACTATTCACTTTTGCAACTTGCATTTAAATAATGATTTTTTCCATTTCTCATGCCAATTTTGTGGGAGTTGATGCTAAACATGTTAACAAACAATGTAATAATCATAAATGAGGCTTAATCCTTGATTAGAGTTGATTTGGGGAGCTTTGGAGTTAAATCACTCATGCTGAACTAGCCTTGCATAAGTGAGTTTTGGCCAACTTGTGGAGCTTGGTTCTCTCTAACCATGAAGAGTTATGGAACCCACTTGTACTTTTTGGAAATCCCCCATTAGGTACTACAACATTTATGTTTGATGTAGGAACCCATTCCACTTAAAACTAAGTCAAAAACCCTTGTGAAAGTGCTGAAAACTTGACTTATATAAGTCAAGAAATTTTGAAATTTCCAAGTGTATTTTCCCCCTCTTGCCTTGTTTTTTATCATAACTCAAAATCCATGCATTTTATGCTCATGAGTGTGGATATCACTTTTGAATAAATCATTGAGACCTTTCCAACAAGCTTTGAACCACTTCATTTGGATGTGTGGTTAAGAAGTTGTGGTCTGACCCTTTTCAAAACCCTAATTTCCCGACTTTTCGATTACTTCTCAATTCTTGATCAATTGGTCACCAAACTTCATGATTAGATATTAAATTATTTTAGTAACATAGTTGACTTCAATTTCGGGTCAAAACTCTGTTGGTCAAAGGGTTGACTTTTCAGTCAGACGAACCGAACGATCGAAAAACCCCTGAATCGACTGTTGGTGTTCTGGGTTCCCTGAGGCCTTGAAACTTCTTGTGTAGAATTCATTGGATGATATGAGCCTAATGGACCATGATTCAAGCTTTGGAACACCTTTTAGATTAAAATTCAATCTACAGCTGACTTTTTCAATTAGAAACCCTAATTAGGGTTCTGGTACTATATTGTTCTTCTTTCTTGGGTGACAACCTCAAGTTGGATTAATTCTTAATCCAATTTTATATCCTTGATGACATGAAGATTTGTTATGTGAAGGACCAATCCAAAACTTTGACTGATCAACCCCTCGAAACCCTGATTTTTGACTGTGTGAAACCCTAATTCACCTATATCTTGACAAAGATCAAACTTGAAATAGGTTATAGTTAGATAATATATGTTGATGCTCCTAGAATGATGATGGAATATAGGGGTTAAAATTTAGGGTATAACAAAGTCCAAGAAGATTAAATAGAGGAATATTTCATACCCTAAATTTTGACCCTAAGATTCCATCTCATTTGCATATCACATGAATATACTTTCATGCATCACTAACCTATTACAAGTACAAGATATGTGCGCTTACTTGCTTCACAGGATAGGTGATCCTCCTAAAGTCCAAGCAGATGAATTATCATGGAATAAACATCATATTCAACACCATAAGTCTTTATATCATCCATGAAGATCAAGAACTTCCACTCATCAATAATCAAGTGGAAAATTGCATCATGACAAGATCATCAAGAATCAAGACCCTCAGTGCACCAAAATTAGGGTTTTGACCTAATTCAATCCCTGGAAGGACTTGTGGAGCAAAGTGTTAGTTCCATGGTTCTATGATTGGCTAAATTTTGGTAAAACATGATTCTACACTAATGTTAAGCAAGATGTTATAACATCTTCATCAATTGTTATGACAGTACTACTGTCATGTGTTTCAGACAGATGTCGAAGACAACTATCATGACATCTTGGTCTGGTACAACAGGCGCTGCTATTTTATATCTCTTGGCAGAGGTGTTTTGGTTTGATGAGATCCTCTTGGATATACCTCATCATATGCGCATGTCAAAGAGATTTATTAGGAACAAAGTGCATATTTAATTGGATTTCATAAAAAGGATCTTGGAGACTTTTTAGGAAACTATAAAATATTTGTTCCTATTTTTGTGGAGTTAATGTGGAATCATTTGTTCTATTTTCATGCATAAAATATTGAGAAGATTTGGAGTTTGATTTGATTTTATTTAATCAAATCTGAATTGGTGTTAATTATAAAAATATTTGAAGAATTATCTTATGAAAAGATTTGAAGAACTATTTGATTTGATTTTATCAGATCTGAGGTAGTTTTTGCTAAAGTCCAAGCCCATACTAGAAGAGTCTACAAATAAGGACTTACTAGACCTAAAGAAAACAAGCATTCATAACAAGAAGATCTTGGGTGCAAAATAAGGGTTTAGGGTTTTGAGAGTCTCTTACCCTTTGTATCTTGTGATGCATCGTGGTTGACATATTTAGGTTGTATATTGTTCTTGATTCAAAGCTGTTAAGCAAGATCAAGTATTGTCGTTGAAGAGTGTCTTCTAAAGCTTATTTATTTGTTGTTATCACTGTTGTGATTGAGAAGGAGTGAGAGGTGTCTCATATCTAGGAGTGTTCTAGGTAGAAGTTGCACTGGTGGGGATTAAGTGACGGGTTGTAAACGGGGGAGTTTAGCTCTAAATTGATACTACTGATAGTGGATTTCCTTCCTGGCTTGGTAGCCCCCAGATGTAGGTGATGTTGCACCGAACTGGGTTAACACATTGTGTTATTTATCTTTCAGCATTTAAAATTCTGCACAATTTAAATGATTGGATAAAGTGTTATGTCATTCTGCAGATGTTACAATATCTGTCATGACACTCTTAATTCTTAAAGTAAATCAAATTGCTTGTGTTCTGTCCTTGTCATGTTTTAAGCAGAGATCAATGTCTAATACATCTGAGATCTGCATACCAGAATTTCACAAGGCATGATCCAAGACCTCAAGATATATTTCAAGGACCTCAATAAATCATATTAGTCCATTCCTATAATTGGATTGATTCAAATAACTTGATTCATAAACAATGTAAGAATTCAAACCTGTGGCTCAGGTTTTGATGAAAAGTCAACCATATATTTGACTTTTGACCAAGACATAATCTCCAACCTCTAGATATGATTCAAGACACTCAAATATACCCTTGAAGTCCATTCATAAGTTTAAAATCACCTTGGGATATTCATTCATTGAAAATCAAGAATTAGGGTTTCTTTACACAAAATGCATCTAATACACAAATTCAAAGTTTGACTTTTTGAGCAAAATTGATCATCAAGAGCAAAATTCACTTTTAGGCATAATTTGTTTTGTGTTTTAGCCAACTTTAAGGAAATTTTTCACAATGATCCAATTTGAATTAAGACCAATTGGGAACATAAAAGTTAAAGTAAGATATCTCAGCCTTCCAACAAGTACAAGAACATCCATTAATCATGCTTGTGCAAGAAGTTATGGATTTAACAACATGCCTTGATAAAACTGATTTTTCAAGACAGTTTTCATGTTTACTTACATCACTTGATTTCCCAAACAGATTTGGTGACTTTGCAAGCCTTGTCATCCTCCAAGATCAAAAGGAATCTTGTTAAATCACATAATATCTTCAACTTTGGATCATAAGTCAAGGATCCCATCTCTTGGCATGTGAAAAACCATCATTACAAAGCCTTGAATTCAAGTTTGTCATTTTAAATTTAAGTGAAGCATTAAATTGGCATGAAATGAGCCACACCAGTTCAGATCAATTCAAAAAGAATGAGTATTCAAACCTGCAAAAAGCCAATTGAGTCAAGATTCTAGTCATGCTATGAAAGACTTTGGTACCTTAGCCTTTAAGTAAGAGCTACATGACAATATCCATTGGATAATAGCATGCTCCCTCATCCAACAATATTCATCCAAGACAAATCAGTTCTCCTATAAATAGAGGTCATTTTGCATCAGTTCAATGACACCAAAACAATACCAAAGACTTGTTTTCTCATTCTCCCTCTTTACTTCAAGGTTTCAAAGTTCCAAAGAGCAAACTTTGAATTTCCAAAGCCAGAGTCTAAACCACTCAAATAACCATCCAAACACACCACAAATCATCCATTGAAGGTGTCCAAACCCTCATCTTCATCTCTAATCACCAAAATCAGAAAGTCAACCATCAAAACCTCATATTTTAACTGCATTTTTAAGCCACGGCTTTATCCTGTCCATTTCAGAACCAAACAACACTCCAAACACTCTCTAAATGACATCCCGAAACTGTTCCAACAAGATTTTCTCAACTGTAACACTATTTGAAGGAGTTCCCATTTTGACCACTTTTGACAGTTTTTTGCAAGATGGAGCCAAATTTTATTCTAGAGGTTTCCCTTTGATTCCAAGCATCCAAGGAGTTTCTATAAGGTGTATTGGTGGTGTCCAAAGCATTGGTTTACTTCTACAATAAGTTTCTTGCAAATTGACAAGGGAGCTTCAAGAGGTAAGCTTCCTAAAACCTTGAACTTTGAGAAATATGATTTGCTTTGATGTACATTGATCATGCTCATATCATATATGTTTTATTTGTTGTGTTTGAACCATTTTATCATGCTATTATTGATTGTATGGAGTTGTAGCATAGGAAACTTGTAAATTTGAAGCCTTTTTGAAACCACTATCATGTTTTAAAATGTAGGCACTTTTAGACAAATATAAAAACAATATTGAATTCCTCATGAAATTCTAGGAAAATTTAATCTTTATTTCACCTGATTTCATTAAGAAATGAATGAGTTAGGGTAGGTGTTGCAAATGGACCAAACTTGGAAAACCTTGGGTAGGCTAGCCATGGCGCCCTTATTATGGCCAATAGGACACCTCCACCCTTATCAATTAATGGATGGGGTTTGATACACGGATGTATCACCACCCTAGAGGTTTAACCTGCGCGCCCTAAGTACCTTGTCACTGCCAGAACTGGGATTCGAATCCCCCTCGCCCCAGTTCTTTTTATTTTTATGATATTTCAAGTATTTAACACATATAATATATTGCTTTCCATATATAATCATTATGTGCGTATAGTAGAGTTGGTTTTTGTTTTGAGCTATCAACATGGTATCCTGGGTTCAACACCCATGGCGACCATTTCCCTTATTTTTAATCACTTATGTTCTTCACTTTTCTTTACATTTTCAAACTATCATAAATTTCTCAATTTTAATCCTTTTGAACCAATTCTTTTTTAAAATTGTTCATGATAATGTATATTTTCTATATAAAAACAAATACCAAAAATAATTATTTTCTTCATAGTTATGGGTGTTCAAAGTATGTGATGTTTTTAGGGTTTCTTAAAGAACTTATTGATTCTTTTGAATAATTCCTTGCCTTTCCTTGCTAACAATGACTTGTTTGAACCAAAAACATATTGTATGAACCTTAAATGTTGTTTGGAATTCGTACATCCTTGTCTTCACTTAATTTTAATCCATTTTTTAAGTGTATGTTTACATGTGAATGAATGATGTACTTTCAATCATACCATTGAATTTTTGTTTAATCCTATGCCTTAACATGTTGATTTTCTTCCATGATTACATGATTTTAACATATTTATGTTCCCTTGAGTGGATCATACCATTTCTATATGCTCCTAAAAAATTGAACTTTGCTTTGAAAATGTTTTCATATACATGTTCATTTGTATGAGCTTTGTGGTGTTTTCACTTTATCCAAACTCATGCTTAAACCCTAACATGAATGCTTGATTATTATCAACTTGTCTTAACATGTTTAATTGATATCCTTGCTTCAATGCTCAAGTATTTCTTCCATAAAATTTCACCAAGATAAATACATCTCTTTAAAATACACATCATCTTTCAAATAAACTTTCAAAATCACTTTTTAATTTCAAAAATCTTGGGCCTCTTCTTAGTGTGTAAGTCCCAACCCCTTTCATTTTTAAATCATCAAAATCTTTGGGCCTCTATTAGAGTGTAAGAGCCATCACCTTTCACCTTTTTAACAAAATCATTTTCAAAACCTCTTTGAGCCTTTACTAGAGTGTAAGTCCCTTCCCCTCTTCCTCAAAACTTTCTTCAATTTCTCAAAACATTCAATATTTCAAAACTCAATCCTCAACTTTCATCAAACACAACATTAGTGACATTCAAATGCTTAAGTCTTGGGCCTCTGCTTAGAGTGTAAGACCCAACACCTTTATACATAGAATAAATCTTGGGCCTCTATCAAGAGTGTAAGACCCACCATATTTTCCTTTCTTGGGCCTCTGCTTAGAGTGTAAGACTCAACACCTTTGTGAATAAACATACAAATAAAGCATTCAACACATCAAACCCTTACAAGTGCAAAAATCTTCCATGAATTCAAGCATGTCATATCCATGTCTATACTTGTTAATCTTCAATCATGTTTGTTCATACTTTGTTAAGTTTCTCTTGACATTTTACATCATCCTTAGTTAAGACATAGGTTAAACAATAGGATTCCTTGAATCACAGCTTAGTTCAAACAATTAGTTTCCTGGCCTCCTCTTGGGCCTTATACAAGCATCATTGTCTCCTCTTGGGCATCATAAAAAGAATCTCCCCAGCAAGATTAGCCTCCTCTTGGACTTCATACAAGGAGACTTGGGAAGTCTTATTCAATTTCCTACAACCTCCTCTTGGGCTTCATGCAAGGACCCTCAGCCTTCTTAAAAGCATAAGTCAAGTCTTAGTCATCTATATAATCTTTTAGCCTCATTCATCCTAGGCTTTTTACATGACACAAATAAAATATTTTAGCCCCATTCATCCTAGGCTTTGTTCAGGATATAAATAAAATCCCCAAAAGAGTCAATCAAATCCTCAGTATTGAGTCAGTCTATTTAAATTAGCCTTCTCTCAGGATTTTACACAAATAATTTTCCTAGTCAATCAGCCCTAATCTTGGGCTTTGTACAAGACAGATAAAACTCCCCAGTTGAGTCAATATTTAATCTTTTAGCTTCATATTTTGGGCTTCAATCAAGATACATAAATCAATCTCCTCACAGATGAAACTTTGAGTTATCTCTGTAGGAAGACATCTCTTCTAATCACTACAAATCAAATTAAACATTAAAAACCCTTTTCCATATAATTGATGTAAGTGGCACACTTTTGATTCAAAATCTAAGCCGGAGTCCCTCTCTTATCATGGTTCAAAAAAATTTCTTTCATCTAACTGATGTAAGTGGCACACTTGCCGATCCTATATCCAAGTTAAGGTATCTATCTTAGTATGAAAAGAATTCATAAAGGAAAAAGTGGCATTGCTTAAACACAACAAGTTCAAAGCTTTCTTTCCTTATGACATCATTCTCAAATGGTTGTAGTGAATAGGTGAGATACCTCCCTTAAAGATGACAATTTGTCAAATATTTCCAACACTCTTTTTAGCTTCATCATCTTAGGCTTTAAACAAGATACAAAACAAACTTTTTCCTACCATAGATTAGGAGGAACTACGAATGCTCTGATTTCTCAATTTCCTTTTTGAGAATACGTAGGAATAAGATTGCGAGATCTTAGCGAGCATGTTAATAAAAAACCCTTAGGTCCCAATACCTTCCAAAAACAATAGAAAACCATAGAAATATCAAACAAAAACATTCCCTCAGTTTTCACAAAGGAGAAACTTTCCCAATTAAACAGTAGACAAACCTAAGCAAGCAAGTAATTCAATAGTAGAAATATACAATAAAGGTTCCTATAGATTACTATAGATACCCATGGTGTAATAGCTTCCCTTAGTATAAACCCCAAATTCCAGATCTCTTAGCATTTGTAGAAAAAACACTTGCGAGCAGGGTTAGTTTACGATATCTTCTCCTACCTTTTAAGCATCATAAGATAAATATTAGAAATCAGAAAATAACACTAAATACTGTAGTGGTGTCACGAAAATAGGAGCTACACGTAGCAATAGTTTCAACCTCTTCCATGAGTCATACAGGGACTCTGCGTCTTGTTGCTTAAAATTTTAAACTTCAGCCCTTCTCTTAGTGAACTGGGTAGTGATGAAAAATATTTCCAGGAACTTATCCTCTAAATCCTTCCATGTTCGAATGGTTCCATTTGAAAGGCATCGTAACCAATCTTTTTCCCTTCCAATAAGCAAGCAACCAAACAACTGTAACTTCATTTGTTCGTCCGTGACATTATCTGGCTAGCATATTGAAGCAGTTTCGTAGAAGCATGCAAGATGATCCCACAGATCTATGATAGCGCTCTCGTTGAATGGATGGTCTCTTAAACCTGAAAACACGTAATTCATAATATCAAAATTAGCAGTGTGTGTCGGTACAAACCCTCCAAAAACCTGTCCATTGTCGGTCCTTTTACAGTAATCCCCGATATTTTGGAGTGGTGGGGAAGCCATGTTATTCCTGTCTTTAGAATCCGAAGAAAGTTTTGGTGGATCTACTTTAGGTTGGTCTCCTTCAACTAGGATTACTTCTCTAGCTGCTTTTCTAAGAGCACATGCAGTTCTTTCAATTTCTGAATCGAATGGTAGTAATGTCGATCCTAATTACGCACACACAAATAGAAAATACCTCAATAGCAATATGATAAATAAGAAATTAATAAAAACTACAAATAAAATAAACATAGAAAAATAAACGTTGCACAAAGCATTGCCCTGTTGTAATCAACAGTCCCCGACAACGGTGCCAAAAACTTGATGACTTCTCGGCAAGCGTACTGATAATGTCGTAGTAATAAAAAGATTGAACCCATAAGGACTGTGTTCGAACATGACAATGATTTGTGCAATTTAAAATAAAATAGTAAAGAAAGGGAAATTTTTGCGAGTTTTAGTGCCAAAAGTAATTAAACGAGAAAACAATGTCACGAAAGCGGTCATGTTGTGTTGCAGAATCCCCTATTCCTCTATTGTTGATGTTTGATGTCATGTATGAATGATCTAATTACTATAACCCCGCGACGAATTAACAAAACCTGTTAAAGCCCATCCCTCACGAATTAACTCACTAACCACTACTTGGACCTTTTTATCCGTAATCTGGCAGCGTAAGTAGGGTTAGGCGATGTATAGACTGTTAATTCTCTATGCCACTTCTTGGGGTCTCATATACCTATCCAACCAGCGTATGTAGAACAATTGTCCTAAGTCCAACACTTAGGCTAAAGGTCAGTATTCTCTATTTGTCCAAAATTAGATTAACAAAATATCTCAAATAAAAAGCATAAAGATTAAGTAACAACTTAATAGAATTATATATCAAAGGTTCGTACAAAGGTAAAATCAACATATAATCCAATAATAGAAAAATAGGTTCATCATAACACAACATAATCTAAGAGAATTTAGCTACACATTATTCAAAAAATTATACCACAATCGATAGATAAAAATAACATAAGAAGTCCCTTGAAGAGGTGACCTCCAATGGCTTCAAATGGTCTAAAAAGCTCATTTTGTGCTTCCAAACTCGTGCTCTCTTTTCCAATTTTTGTAACCCTTATCAAACAGCAGAAAATCCCCTTAGAAAGCACTTAGAACGAGTTAGAAAGCGTCAGAAAAAGTCCAAAAAACACCCATCACACATTATATAATCACCGCACGCGTAATGCATCTTCTTCGCCTCTATCGCGCACGCGAAGGCGCGCAATGGTGCGCGTGATTATTCCAGTAGCTGCGTGAAAATCACCTTTTTTACACCAGAATTTTTCCTAAGTCTCATTCTTCCATACTTGACTATTTTCACTTATTCTTGGGTCTTTCTTCATCATTTCGACTCATCTTTCGCTTGTTTTTCCGTAATTATTCGACTAATTAGATGCAATGAAGGACTGTCATTAAGTTTCTTAACAAACATAAGAAATTCTATTACATTTTATGAAAGAGAGAAAAGAAGGAAGAAGAAGAAGAAGAATTGGTAAATGTTATTTTACTATTCATTTTTTCAATAAGGGTTCAAAAATTACAAGTGAATACTAACAATTAACCTCTTTCAACAACCTGAGAAAACTAGTCTATTTAGAGCATCTTTAGTGGAGTATCTTAAGTGGGTAAACTAAGATATTTTTTGTGGGTCCAAAGTGATTTATAGGATTTAAAAAATTTATAGTTGATTTGAGTTATTTTTACTTTAATGATAGTTGCTTATAAAAAACTAAAATTTGACCATATATTTTATATTTTTTAATTGTAATTTATTTTTTATTGAAGTTACCATTAATATAAATAATAATATTATATATTTCAAAATAAATAGCATTATTTAGCTATATAATTGTCGGAAACTAAAAGTTAGTAAATTAAATGTCATGTCATAGCCATTTCAATGCAAATGCTTTATAATCATCGTTAACTATAAAAAACTTAACTATTAAAAATCTGCATTAAAGATGGTCTTATAGACTATTAAACTAATTTAACCTACAAATTAATTTAACAATTAGGCTTACAGGCAATATCCAATTCAACGTGCTAACTTAAAGATAAAGCTAACATATTTCGACAACATAGTTGAACATAATTTGACTATAGCATACAAAACTCTTATCGATGTATGAAGCTATCATTGTCAACATTAAAGTTGGATTGCAAATACCACAATAATAATAATAATAATAATAATAATAATAATAATAATAATAATAATAATAATAATAATAATAATAATAATAATAATAATAATTTATTATTATTATTATTATTATTATTATTATTATTATTATTATTATTATTATTATTATTATTATTATTATTATTATTATTATTATTTTTATATCTTCTCACCCACTCTGTTTGTATGATTGTTTGTCGTTACTATTTGAATACTAAAAAGATGCTTCAGAGAAGGGTCTAGAAGGTTTTCTTCTACACTCTACTACTAAAAAGACAAATTACTCAATAACTTGGTACTTTCTGAGTCATTGTTGAAAAGGAATGGGGAGAAGAACAAGGTGCTTCTTAGACATTAGCATAGGAGAAGAACTTGAAGGAAGAATATTGGTAGAACTTTACAATGATATTGTACCCAAAACTGCTGAGAATTTCAGAGCTCTATGTACTGGTGAAAAAGGCATTGGTCCCAATACTAGGGTGCCTCTCCATTTTAAGGTACTTTCTTTTTACCCATCAATTACACTTTTCCACCTATCAATCACTGTTTTTTTATACTTTGTTTGTTCTGTTCTGTGTTCTGTTACTGTTTTTGTTCATTCAAAATTCAATATTTGGGTTTGGAACATTTGTTTTATGTTGCTGTCTGTCCCTAAAGATCTGAACTTTACAGTAATCCATAAAAAGGGTGATTGTAGATAGACACCTTTTAGTCATTTCATTCACTTTTATTATTGGGTCGCAACTGATAAAGACTTTCGTGATTTCGGTTGGTACAGGTGATACTGATTGTAGTTGTGAATCAACCATAATTTGTTTTTTAACATAAAAACAGTGAATTACGGTATTAGTATCGACACTGTTTTGTCGCGGCTGTATTGGCTGTTGCTGACTATTTTGTAAAACCTTGAAGCTTTGTTCTTCATTATGTTATAGCAGAATTGAAGTGCATATAACAAAGATTACAAAAGTAATGATTCAGTTTATGATTATTATTTTTAGGGAACTTGCTTTCATCGGATTCTTAAAGGCTCTATGATCGAAGGAGGTGATATATCTGCCGGAGATGGTACGGGAGGAGAATCTATATATGGACTCAAGTTTGAAGATGAAAATTTTGAAATGAAGCATGAAAGGAAAGGGATGTTATCAATGGCAAACACCGGTCCTAATACAAATGGCTCTCAGTTTTTTATCTCTACTACCCGAACGCCTCATCTAGATGGTAAGCATGTTGTATTTGGCAAAATAGTTAAAGGAATGGGCGTAGTTCGTTCGATTGAGCACGTTACGACCGGAGACGATGACCGTCCTGTTCTTGACGTTAAAATTGTGGATTGTGGAGAAATTCCTGAAGGAGAAGATGATGGTATAACTAACTTTTTTAAAGACGGCGATACTTATCCCGATTGGCCAACAGACCTTGCCGAGACTCCTAGTGAACTTGAATGGTGGTTGAAATCTGTAAACTCGATCAAAGCTTTTGGTAATGAGTATTACAAGGTATATTGGTGTTATCTTCAAACCAGGCTTCTTTAAGTTTTTTGAGCCTCTATATTAGTTAGTCACGATTCAACTGTGAAAAAATAAATAGGGTCCTATTTGATCACGGTTAAAGTGTAACAAATATTTAATGAGGCTCATTTTAGCTAGAGTTTAAATGTGACAAATTTTAGGTCCCGGGCGTTAGCCCGTCTTGCACGCCATTAAATAAGACCCCGTTTGTAACATGAGAATGAAATGTTTCTAATTTAATTTTACCCCGACAGAAACAAGACTACAAAATGGCTCTAAGAAAGTATCGGAAGGCTTTACGGTATCTGGATATTTGTTGGGAGAAGGAAGGGATTGATGAAGGTATGCATCATTAACTATGCTACAAATGCATGTACTGCACCTTCTTTATACATGATAAATATTTTCATCTATGGCTTTGCAGAGAAAAGTTCATTTTTGAGAAAAACAAAGTCTCAGATATTTACAAACAGCTCTGTAAGTTGGAATTTACCACATTTTACACTTTTACAGATAATTTTAAAGTACACCTTATTAATGTTCTCTGTATGTCTCAAAAAAGGCGTGTCAGTGTCGCGTTGTGTCGATGTTTGTGTCTGGGTCCGTTCTTCATAGTAAATGTTTCTTACTCTACTAATTTTTTTACAGGCTTGTAAATTAAAATTAGGCGATATTAAAGGAGCGTTGTTGGACACAGAATTTGCGATGCGTGAAGGTGATAATAATGCCAAAGCTTTATTCCGCCAAGGACAGGTTGGTATCGCAATTGAAGAGCTTTTGTAACATCATCTAGGAGCTTCTCACCATTTACTATGTCAGGCTTCTAGTTGCAGGTATTTAATGTGTCCTGCTTTTTTCTGATATAATTATGTTACATCCATTTCACCAGGCATACATGGTACTCCATGACATTGATGCTGCGGTTGAAAGCTTTAAAAAGGCACTGACCTTGGAACCAAATGATGGTTAGTAATTATGAACATACAATTCTGGATCAAGCTTTTATCTTGTCCTTTTCTGTGATATATGAGGATCAGTAATATTTTGTGAAGAACTAATAATTTACGCGTATACGGCCATTTACACTGAACCTTGTCATATTTCAGCTGGAATAAAAAAGGAACTTGCTGCTGCGAGAAAGAAGGTGAGTGCGTCTTTGAAACGAGCATTGAAGCATTGTATATACTCGTCTAGAATCTGTCTAACTGGTTATGTCTGTTGCAGATTTCTGATAGGACTGATCTAGAGAAAAAAGCATATAGTAAGATGTTCCAACAGCACAAAGGTTAGTTTCAGAAGTAATACTCACGCAAACACGCAAATTACCGAAACAAAATATATCGTAACAACGTTTGCATGACCTTATATAACTCATGCAAGCACGCCAATTACCATAACTAGATATAATGTAACAACATTTGCATGACTTTATATAATTTAACTTCTTGTTTGTTTGTTTTATTTTTCCAGGTTTAAGTTGAACAATCAATTCATTGCAGCACACATATATATACAAAAAGATAAAAGTATTGAGAATGAGGCTGAGATTAAATAGGTGAATAAATGAAACTTTAACCAACAATTTTGTCAACTTTTTTCTTTTACTGTGATCATTTTATTGGGTGGTGATTCTAGTCATTGAAATGCAATTTTGTTGACAGACCACAGACATTAAACTATGTAACTTTGATATTTATTATTGGGAATTTTCACTAAGGGTGTAATGTTGTGTATGGTTAGAAACCCAATAATCGTTTACTGTGGTTTTTAAGTTTCAATATTTGGACTGAATAATCACTTAAGTCTTAATCTGGTTGTTAATAACCAATTGTAGCAAATGGTTTTTTTTTTTTTTTTTTTCAATTTGTCTTGTTTTTGTATTTCACCATCTTTTGCAACTATGCAAGTAGTTTTTTTTTTTCCACTTATTATTCCGGTTTCAACGTGGAACAAAAGATTTCCTATGCAAGTATGAAGCTCTTCGGAACGGTGGTACGAGTCTTTGGTACGATTTAATGGGGTGTGCCTATAAAGTTAACACTTCATTATTTAAATTAGCTAGTTCATTGCAAGAGTGAGTGAAAAGATTACTTGTTATATATATATATATATATATATATATATATATATATATATATATATATATATATATATATATATATATATATATATATATATATATATATATATATATATATATATCTCGGGTGGTTAAAACGGTTCCTAAGTTGGCACTATATGTAATGTGGGGAATCATTATATTGGATCCAACGACTAATGATGAGCAAGTATCCCAATATCGTGTGTTTTCTTTTGACAAGGGCTTACCTATTCATCGTTCTCTTGCGGGAATATTTTGGATTCAACTTTTGATGTTGGGTCAGTTTTAATGGGTCGCTTGGCCAGTTTAGAATAGATACTCTCCAAATCCTTGCTACCAGGTATGAAGCTAAGATTGTGAAGGGAGCTTATAGATTGACCTAGAAACCAATTTTCTCGCCGTCTTAAAATACCTGAGAGTAGGGGTGTTCGTAGTGCAGTCCGGGTGGTTTTGATGCTTGTCGCTACTGCGAAAATCGGCGCCGGCTGAACAGAAGAGTCGCCACCGTGCGTTATTCATCCCAAAGGAGGGAAAGGAAACGCTCGAAGTAAACCTACCGCAAAGACGGGAAAGGAATGGTCATCGCAATCAAATCCTGGATTCGGGAGTCGGTTACGCAAGGGGAAGGTATTAGCACCCCTCACGTCCGTCGTACTCGACGGGATCCACGCTTGTTTTCTAGTACGGATTGTTATTCTATCTATTCTAAGGGTTAAGGGTTAAAAAGAAAGAAAGGGACTCGGTAGAGCCTCGCCGCTCTATGCCTACGTATTCTCAAGAGAGAAAGTCAGAGTCTTCGTAGTTCGACTAACTACTGGTGAATGGGAAAGGTTGCTCGCTAGGACGTCACATCCTATGCCTACGCACTTCCACACGACATGAAAGATCAGAGCAAACGTAGTTCGGGAAACGTACGACACAAGTCTGTCTTGGTTGTTTTTATCTCCTTCTGAAAAAGGGTTTTCCTGATTAGCAGTCCAAGCGGACAAAAATTGACGTTTTGATGAGTTCACATTCTTTTACGGAAGAAGTGTCTTTTATTGTGTTTGAAATATTTATGGTGTTTTTTTGTTTGTTTTGAGAAAGGAGATACAGAACTCTAACCTATGGTTAAAAAGGGAATCAAACTAACCTAATGTTATCATGCATGGGTTAAGACCTAATGTCTATCATGTTCCTCTCTTGCGCAGAGAGAAACAGAGATCCTAAGGGGATAGACGGAAACAGAAACAACAGATACGATAAAACAGTAAAATATGCATGAATGCAACAATACAAGCGAGGCAAGGGAGTCCCACTCAACCTCGAACCTAGAAAGCAACAGGCAAAGTGAAGTAACTTCACTTCAACCTAACAAGTTAATTGGCAAACAATACAGTCCGGGAAACTCAAACAATACATCAAAAGCTTCTAAACAGCAAAAATAAACAGCAAACAACAACTCTGCACAGCAAGCTCCATCAACATCTGTCTTCAAGTCATCTTCAAACATCTACCAGCTTCAAGCAAGCATCAATCTTCAAGGAAAGAGACTCTAACAGAAAACCCCTTCAACAGCTTCAAACAGCAAGGCTTCAAACAGCAACAGTCAAATGCACAGCTTCAACAGCACAATCTTCATCTTCAAGCGAGGTTTCTATCTTCAATCTTTCATGGCTTTTCTTCAAATCACACTCTCTAGGATGAGGAACCATCAATAGAATGAATTGGGATGTTAAACAGTTAGTTGACCACCAAAGGTGGCAAACAGACTGTTAACAAAATGTAGAATGTTTCTCTCAAGAGTTCTATCTCTTAGATACTGTCACCAAGCCTTCCAAAGGAAGGGGGTGAGTATCCTGGAGAGACTCTGAATCATGGAGAGGGATGGAGGCAAACAAGACCTTCCATGTTTATGAAGCAAGTTTCTACTCTAAGCTCTACCTAGCTCCTAGTTCCTATAATTCCAGCAGCTGCAAGCAAGCTATACTCTTCATCAACTCTTGAACTGGATCTTCACTCCTTTTGTCTTCAATGGCTTCATCAACAAAGTCTTCAGCTCAAACCCAAACCCCAAGCAGACCCAATACCCCACACAATCAAACAATTAACCCTAGAAAGGGCACACCAGACAATCAATCAAATACAAAAATATACTAAGAGTATTAATATAATAGGGGGAAGTCTAACATTTTCTAAGGGATCTATCACTTACCCATAATACCCCTATAGTCCCATCTTCTAATTTGTCCTAAAAAACCCAAAAGGAAACTTGTTTTGGTACACCTATGTTATGTTCACAACCCTAATTGACTATCCTAATAGTTTCTAACTAAACTACCTAAAATGAAGTCCTAGAAAATGTAGTATAAAAACCATGGGCACTTAATATCCATATCTAGTTGTACTAAAAAGAATGGGGTGAAAATCCTAAAGGAAGCTCCTAAACTAAATTCAACAGATGGTAGCACAAACCAAAAGAATTAAAAAAAGCAATTAAATGTAAAAATATACAAAAAATATGAAAATGAAGTAAAATGACAATTTTATGATTTCATATTTTTCTAGACAAAAAATGGAAAATGGGAAAAAAAGTCTCATTAAAAAATAGTCATTTTTCAATTTATTATGGTTTTTTAAAGTTTGATAAAATTTGGGGTAATATTAATATGAGAAAATGATGAGGGGGGTACCAATAGAAATTAAATGCAGTTGATTTCTCATCTGGGCCCATACTGGGGGGTGGCGTTAGAAACGCGCCTGGGCCCAGTATCACAATCAGAAAAATGTATTAAAATTAAAAGAAAAAGAAAACGACAGCGGTGTAAATAGCAGTGGAATGTAGTTCATTTTCAATTGGGCCTCGCTTAAGGGGGTGGGGAAAGCAAAATTATTAGAAGTCCACGCCAGCGTTTTAATGAAACGCGGCGTTTTACACGCCCAGAATTCCCTCCAAATTTTCTTTGAATCTCAGCCAATGGATCATTCTCCAGTCAACAAGGTCAGCGCGCGCTCAATGGTGTGGATTTCATCTTCAACCTTGGTCACATTAGGGTTTCAGAATCCATGAATATACGAGCATCATGCATCATTCTTCCATCCTCTCGTTCTCCCTCTTTCCTCCATCAAATGCTTCGATACAAAAACCAAATTTACTCTATTTCTCGCGTAGAACACAACCATGGTGTTGGTTTGCCTTAAATCATCCTCTATCATTCAAACCGAAAGGTAGAACATCAAGAACTCAACATTTCCTCAGGTTTCAATCATCACCAAACTCACCAATCTTTGTACAAAAACAATCCTTATGCCATACTGATCACAACTAGCTAATTATCTAAGATTATAACAGCCTAACCATCGTGTTCTATGCTTCAACAGAATTTATGCTCACATGTCAACCTCCATGAAATCTTGCCTAAAGCTCCAGAAATGATCATCTAACCACCTAAACCATGTTTAATCTAACAATTCTACATCATGCTACCTAATTCGAGCCAAATTGTGAGAAACACTAACCTGTTAAGAAGTTGAAAACAGATGGAGATTTTCTTCACTTCAAAGCCTACAATGCTCCAAGATCACTCAATGTGCTATAATCTTGATTCTGTATGCAACAATTCTTGCTCAAACCACTTGGATCACCATAACCAATTTCAATTGCACTTGGATGTGAGGATTTTGCAGAGCACGATTCAGGCCACTATTCACTCAGATCTTGATTGCAATGTGATCAATGATGATTATTGAGTAGAATAGAAATAAAATCTTGAAGAAAGGATGAAGAATTGAGAAGATTCGAAGGAATTTGCAAAAATGCAAGATGAAATGAAACTATGAATTTTTGATCAAAATGAAGTTTTTTTTTCTTGGATCAGCTCTAGTGTTTATATAGATGAGGATAGAAAGTTCTGGAAGATACTAGATTGATCCCATGAGAAATTATTCATATCATTGCATGAGAAAATGAAAATGGCCAAGTTGTAAAACCAGTGCTGCATTGCCTTGTTACAGCCCCTCAAAATCTCTTGAATTTCTCTTTTCATGACAATTAGAGAGTGTAGAAACCATCCCTTGCCTTGCACCTTGGTCCTAGCTTGATTTGGCAAGTGTATATTTTCTTACAAGCAACTTATGATAACTCCAATTTCTTGACTTCAAACCAAAAAACTAATATTGCCAATGATCTTAAAATGCAATTTACCTTCAAATTGGTTGGTCATATGCTTGGTTTTGCTTTTGTATCAAAAAATCACAACTTTGGTCATTTAAAAAGGTATTTTTCCCTTTAATATTGGTCAATTTTGCAAATCTAAGTTCCATGCATTTTCAACTTGCCACAACCGCTTTTCTAGACTCAAAATGTCATTTGGAGCAAGTTTGATGTTGACCATTTCTTCATTTGAAATTTGGAAATAGGAGTTTTGGGCATATGCTTGAAATGACATGTAATTCCATTTTCCCAAAATACCCCTGGCTTGCCAAGATCATAAGTGGAGTTCTACAAATCAGATAAAGGCATAACATACCTTTCTAGAAAGCTAAGATCATGAGGAACAACTTTCATGTTGGCCAGAAATCCATTTGAAAACTCCTTGTGGGGTAAAAGTTGCTTGGAAGTCAAGTAACTTTCACAGATAAATTTCAGTGTCCTCAGATGACCTGTAACTTGCAAGAACCATAACTTGAGTTCTATAAATCTTCTTGATTCCTTCCACCACTCAAATTAAAGGTCTTGAGATACTCTACAAGTTTCATGTTGTCCAAGGATCCATTTGAGACTTGAATTTTGAATTATCTTGCTTGGAAGTTTGCCCTAAATCAGGGGATTTTACACAGAAACCCTAATTTAGAAACTTCTCTTCTTCTTGATTTCTTTTGATTTCTCCTTGGCACAAAACCACATCCATATACACATATCAAATGAGGCATCCCACATCTTTCAAACAGGCCTTGATGCCCTTCAATCAAGCATTTGACCTAGGGTTGACCTAGGGTTGACCCAGATGAAACCCTAGTTGACTGTCTTCAACTGCAGCTCTTGTAATCACATCAATGAATTGTCTGAAGGAAAATTGCGATCTAAACGCAGCGGAAAACAAAAAATTTCCTTTAGTGATCCTTACGAATGAGCATGGTCAGTGATAGAATCGTTACCTCTTTGTGGCGATTCAGATCTTTGATGCAGCGATCACAAGCGTTGATGAAGTGCAACGCCTCTACTCAGTCCACACGAACAGCTTCCGGTCACAGTGCTAGCTGCTTACGAACGGAATTATTTGAGTGAGAAAAGAGAATCAAAAACGAAAATGCATCAAGTGAAAGCTTCATCACAAGGGTTCCTTTTATAGACTCTCTTGTGGGCTGCGGGCTAAAACCCAATTCACATGATCCATAATAATATTATATATTATTATAATAACTATTATTATAATAAATATATTTATTTTATTATTATTTTATAACCATTATAAAATAACAATAATTATTATTATATTATCCGAATTTCTATTTTTCACTTAAGTGCACCGTACCTTACGGTGTTCCTTTTTGATTTCTCTATCTCTCATCAAACTGTCCTTATGTGTGTGACCCTGTAGGATTTCGTAACGTTGGTAATTATATTAAATTATATATTTAACATAATAAACAGTAAGCGGTATCTAGCAACACATCACTGCCACCCAAGTCACGAAAATGTCATGTGATCTGACAAAACCTTTTTCGTGATAATATATGTTTGTACAATTACCCTTTTGCCCCTATGTCTATATTGAACACAAGGCATACACTGTGTCATCCTTGTCCAGTTCAATATTGGGCCCTTAGACATTTCTCCTGTTATGCAGGATTGGCAAATTCCATCTAGGACACTCATGTCCCTCAGCATGCTTCGTGGAGTGCCCATCAACTGTCTTTATGATCATCCAGTTACGGATAATGTTTGATCAGCAACAAAGCACCCGACTCTACATCTAGGGTCCATAGTGGTTTCAGGTCGAAGGGTGGTAATACACCATTATCACCATGAGAATAACTTATGACACTTTGCATAACATACTATGTAGTATTCTCATAGCGGGTCAATCCAGTATAAATATTACTCCTAATATTTATACCTATGTCAAGACTTGATAACTCTTTATCCATGATCCATGAGATGTGATCATCAGTCTATCTTCATAATAGTCTCAATGCTTTTAATGTTATCCCACTTTACAATAAAGCTTGACTACGGATATTTTAAGAATAATGTCTTTATGTTTAATGGGATCTCATGATTAAGTCACACTTAACATTTCATTAAACAGACTAACTATTCTAGGGACTTTATTATTCTGAAAGACAAACATAATAAAGAAATACCTTTTATTATTAAACGAATAATCCGATACAAGTACCAAAAAGTATTGGCCTCTAGGGCTTACACCAACATTGTCTCACTTTCAAAATGACCCTCTAGGTCTTCCATGATGTCTATATACCCTCCATGCTTTCAATTCATAGTCCACAACTTCTCTGATGACCTTCAAACCTCCTCAAGATAGGAGAAAAACCCACTGATTGGTCCCCCAACTTCTCAAGCTTCAATCTCTTTCTGATGACTTAGATAGGCTTGAATTTGAATAAGAACCTCTTGATATGCTCATAGAGATAAGAATGGAACTTGATCCCTTGTCAGATGGCTTGCTATGCTATGCTATGCAAATGATTAGACTATGTACATGACTTCTTATGCAAATGACAATGCAATTGAAACATAAACCAAATGAAGTAGGTTGAGCAAATTTTAGGGTGCAACAATGCTAAAAGTCATTCAAATCGCAAGAGAAAAAAGTGTGTGGTTCGGTTTGGTTTGGTTGACTATTAGAAATAAAACCGAACCAAACCAAATCATTTCAATGCGGCTTGGGTTGGTTCGGTTTTTTATAATATTTGTATTGAGTCATACATACACATAAAGAGAACAACATAACTTTGTGTTTAGTTATTCATACATTACCAAATAAAAATAAAACTCATCATATTTGGACAACAACTTTCCATTCAATACACAAAAATCAGATTAGACAAAAGTGGAATAAAAATCATAAAATACTAGCATAAAACAATATCGAAAATATTATAATGAAATAGCAAAAATAGAGGAGATGAGAGATTAAAGAAGATGAAAAAGAAAGAATATAAGAGATACGAGGTTAGATGTTGGTTTTATTATAGCAGAGAGATTGAGAAAATGGGAATTTTCTGTACTTTTATTCATGACAGCCAAAACACTTATAGTGTTTTCAAAAGTAAAACTAACCACCACCACATTAGGAACATGGGGTAACTGACTAGACTTGCTCCTAAAATTTAGGATCCACTAATTGACTAAAACAAAACTGAAACAATAATGATAAATAAAAAACTTAATGCAGTCCAAAAGCAAATAATTAACAGTCCTCCTTGCTTTAGGATCTGCAAACTCCAATTTTCTGCCTCAATAGCTCAAACTTGCTGACAGGAAGTGGCTTTGTGAACAAATCTGCCCATTGATCTTCTAACCTGCAATAAACCAAAGTCACTTCTCCATTTTGTTGCATCTCTCTTAAGAAGTAGAGGTTGATGTTAAAATGTTTAGTCTTGCCATGACACACTGGATCCTTTGAAATTGCAATTGCTGCCTGGTTGTCGATAAACACTTCCGTCTTATAATTCTGTTGGAGATGTAAGCCACATAAGATCTTTTTCAACCACAAAACTTGATTTACGACTGTTGTTGCTGCTATGAATTCAGATTCTGCAGTGGATTGTGCTACTGTCTCCTGCTTCTTTGTGCACCATGAAAAAACTCCTGAGCCTAGACTGAAACAATATCCTGAAGTTCTCTTCATGTCATCAATGGATCCAGCCCAGTCACTATTAGAGAATCCACATAACTTGAAATTTTGATAGCTCTCAAACTTGACACCATAATCAACAGTACCTTTAATATATCTCAATACCCTTCTTGCTGCCTTTAAATGCATTTCACTAGCACAATGCATAAATCGAGAGAGAAGACTTACAGCAAACAGAATGTCCGACCTTGTTGCAGTGAGATACATTAAACATCCAATCAAGCTCCTGTAATAGCCTTCATCAACTTTGTCAACACCATCTTCCTTTCTCAGATTCTCCTTTTGGTTCATTGGTGTGCTAACCACTTTATACTCCTCCATTTGAAATTTTTAAAGATTTCCTTAGCATATTTTTTTTGACATATGAACACATCATCCTCATTTTGTTTGATCTCAATTCCAAGAAAATAATACATAAGACCAAGATCTGTCATTTCAAAAACTTGCATCATTTCTTGTTTGAATTCTTCAACCAACCTTGTATCATCTCCAGTCACCAAAAGATCATCAACATTTAGGGAAACTATGAGAAAAAAATTTCCCTTATGTTTTACATAAAGAGTGGCCTCAGATAAGCTTTTCATAAAGCCTATGCTCAATAGGTGTTCATTTATCCTACTGTACCAAGCTCTTGGTGCTTATTTTAATCCATAAAGGGATTTTTTGAGTAGATAGACTTTATCTTCTTCACCATGCACAACAAATCCCTCTGGTTGCTCCACATATATCTCTTCTTGTAAAACTCCATTTAAAAAGGATGATTTGACATCTAACTGGAATACTTTCCAGCCTTGTTGAGCAGCAACTGCTAACACCAATCTAATTGTATCTAATCTGGACACTGGTGCAAAAGTATCAGAATAATCAACACCAAAAATTTGTGCATACCCTTTTACTACAAGTCTGGCCTTGTATTTATTGATAGAGCAATCCGCAATAAGCTTTTTTCTAAAAACTCATTTAACTCCAATAACTTTTCTATCTTGAGGCTTGTCAACCAGCTCCCATATGTTGTTTTTTTGAATCATCGAAATCTCATCTTCCATTGCCTTTTTCCATTTTGGATCCTTGAGTGCTTCCTCACAGCAACTAGGTTCACATACTGCTACGTTGCACCTTTGATAAATGTCTGACAGCAGCCTTGTGCCTCTAATAGGAGGGTCATCTTCTAATTCATCCTGACATAACTCTGTTGTTTGGTTTCCGCCATAATCATCTTCAATATTGTTAAAAAAAATTCAATTGTTTTTTGTGGGTTTTTCCAATTCCATTGTTGATTTTCATTAAAATGCACATCCCTAGAAACAGTCAACTTTCTAGTTTGAGGATGATATACTTTGTAGGCTTTTGAAACAGAACTATAACCCACAAAAATACCCGGAATTTCTTTCTTGTCAAGCTTGTCGCACTTAACCTGTGGAACATGTGCAAAACAAACACAACCAAACACTTTAAGAAAGGTTAGTGAAGGCTTATATCCATACTAAGCCTCAAAAGGAGTTTTATCTTTCAAAGCCTTGGATGGAAGTCGATTTTGAAGAAAAATGACTGTGTTTGCCGCTTCGGCCCAAAATTCTTTAGGCAATTCCTTCTCATGCAACATGCATCTGACCATCTCCATTACTGATCTATTTCTCCTTTCACTAACTTCATTTTTCTCTGGAGTGTATGGGGTTATGAGTTGATGTACAATACCAGCTTCTTCACAAAATAGATTAAGTTGTGTTGAGGTGTACTCCTTCCCATTATCTGATCTTAGAAACTGTATCTTGCAACCACTTTGAGTTTCCACCATATTCTTGAACTTTCCAAAGACTCCAGCCACTTCATGCTTGAATTTCAAGAAAAAATCCAACACATTCTTGTAAAATCATGTATGAAAAGAATAAAGTATAGACTACCTTGTAACGATGGAGTTCTTTGAGGTCCTGCCACATCAGTGTGAATGAGTTGCAGCTTTTGAGAGGCTCTCCAAACTGTTTTGGGAAATGACACTCTGTTTTGTTTACCAAATTGACAGGAATTATAATTTGGCAAATGATCATAAAGTACTGGTAGACCTTCAATCATATCTTTCCTCTTCATGTTCAGCATCCTTTGAACATGATAGTGACCAAGTCGCTTATGCCAGAGTTCAGTGGGACTGACTTGAGTGATGTAAGTTGTCTGCTCCTCCACAATTGGATCAAATGAGAAGCTTTTACCTCTCATTTTTACCCTTAAAATCTCCCGACCGATAGTGTCAAAGATAAGACAATGTTGATTTTTGAAAAGAACTTTAAATCCCTTTTCTAACAATTGACCCACACTAAGCAGATTTTGGTCAATGTTAGGCACATACAGAACATCTGAGATTGTTTTCATACCTGAGCTAGTTGAAATAACAATGGTTCCTTTTCCTTTTGCAGAAATATAATCACCATTCCCAATTCTGACTTTTGAGAATTTTACAGGCTTCAAATCCTTGAAGAGAGTTTTACCATATGTCACGTGGTTTGTACAACCACTATCAATCAGCCATCATTCAGAACTACTCCTTGTTGAGAAGCATGTTACCACAAAAATTTGATCTTCTTCATCTTGCTCTACAACCTTGGCATTGGCTTCATGTTGTTGAAGTTTTCCTTTGCAAATTACAGCTTCATGTCCAAGCTGATTGCACTTGTTGCACTTTGCGTCTAATCTTCTCCAACATCTCAACGGTGGGTGACCCATTTTACCACAATGCTCACAAGGTGGGTAATTTTTCTTTTTAACTTTGTCTTTGCTTTGGCTGCTTTGACTACTTCCAACCTCATGATGCTTGGCTGGTAAAGCACCTTCAACCACATGATCTTGTCTCATAAGCCTTCACTGCTCTTGGGCCTGCAAGGTATGTAACACTCCCGCTAAGGTGATTTTGGACAGATCCTTCATATTCTCCAAAGTAGTTATTGATTCTTCGTATCTCTCTGGCACTGTAACCAGAATTTTTTCCACAATTCTAGAATCAGTGAATTCAGTGCCGAGTAATCTAACCTTGTTCGCAATGAAAATCAACCTGTCAGAGTATTCTTTGATTGTCTCAGAATCTTTCATTCTCTGCATCTCAAATTCCCTCGTCAAGTTAAGCACTTGCATGCCACGAATCCTCTCATCCCCTGCATATTCTTCCTTTAAGTAGTCCCAAATTACTTTTGGTGTTTTGAGAGTCATGATTCTGGTGAAGATTATTGATGAAACGCTAGTAAAGAGACATGATCTTGTCTTTGCCTTCTTGGTTTTTTTTCTCCTTGTGCAATTGTATTTGAGCCATGGTAGGATTTTTCGGCAGCGGAGGAATTTCATAATCCTCTTCCACGGCTTCCCAAAGGTCCAACGCCTCCAAATAAGACTCCAATTTAACTGCCCAAAGGTTATAGTTATCTCCATCAAAGGTGGGTGGAGCAATTCGTGAGAAACTTGCCTCACCTTCCATTTTCACAGGCCCCGTAAGAAGAAAGTTGTGATACCAATTGTTGGTTTTATTATAGCAGAGAGATTGAGAAAATGGGATTTTTCTGTATTTTTATTCATGACAGCCAAAACACTTATAGTGTTTTCAAAAGTAAAACTAACCACCACCACATTAGGAACATGGGGTAACTGACTAGACTTGCTCCTAAAATTTAGGATCCACTAATTGACTAAAACAAAACTGAAACAATAATGATAAATAAAAAGTTTAATGCAATTCAAAAGAAAATAATTAACATTAGAGAAGAAAGGTGCGATAAAAATGTAATTGGAAGACAAAACAATAACATAAAAATGAAAAGATGAAAAAGAAAGAACATAAGAGATGAGATGTTAGAGGAGAAGGGGTGAGATATACATGGAAAAGAAGATGAGAAGAATGTGTGATATAATTAGGAGAGATTAAAGAAGGCTGAAATTGAAACACTAAGTGTGAGTAAGAGAAAACCGTCTGTAATCGTAAGGCTAAGGCATAATAGGTTTGAGTTTTAGATTGGATGTGGGGTAAGTGAAGTTTGGGTTTTAAAGTATTGTGGTTTGGTTTGTTTTGCAAAATACAAACCGTAAATCGAACAGAACCACGCAATTTTATTAAAAAGTGACCCAAACACATCTGAATTAAATACGTTTTTTTGCGATTTCAGTTTGGTTTGCGGTTTTCTAATGGGCTGGTTCAATTTTGAACACCTCTACATGAGAATGTCCTCATCTTAGGAATGGGGTTAGAGACGTGTTGAGTGACAATAAGTGGCCTCAAAACACGTGCATTAAATGCTTGTCTTGTAACCAAAGTGTTTTACAGCTTAACTTCTCCATGTAGCTCTAGGTTTTTAAGGTAGAGAAATGGCGATGCCTCTATAGCACTCAAGTGCACTCAAGCGTTGTTATAGCCTTCTTGGATTCTTTTAATTCTTAACTAGGGGTGGTAAATTGGCACGTTTGACCCGTTTTGCCACTCCTATTCTCAGTTGTAGATATGCACTCCCTAGTTACCTGTAAGAGAGATCGAGTGCCATTAGTCATTTTTTCGCTCCTTCTACAAAAAAGATTCATGCTTCCATTTATTTTTATAATATGTATTTTGTCGATGTTTTGCCATTTTTTTATTTCGACATTTACTCTCTTATAGGCCACTTTCTAGGTTTTGGAGATTCTTTATTTGTTCCTTCGACTTGAAATCTGCAATTATCTCTAGGTAACACCTTTTTTCTCTACCTTTTTCCATTTCTTTCTAGTCATGACCAACATAGTAAACTCAAACATTTCCTCTTCCAACTTGTCTATTAGGGATGACATAAGCGATGCTTCTTTGCGGACTGGAGTGATAGACCCTGAAATACTGAAAGTGGCTCCATTAGCCATGAGGTTTTCTCCGGTAGACTTATAGATAATTGCGATGTTGATAGAACTCATGGTCATGAATTTTTGCATGTTGATTGTTGCACGTATAATATTAACAAAAGAAATATAAGTATTTAAGATCATCGTCTCTATATTGAGTGATGCGATTTCAAAAGTCATTCAATAGTTCTTATGATTTTGAGAAAGAGTTTTCAAAGTTTGTTTGTTGTAAGAACTTAATATTGAAATATTGGTAAATGATATTGGAGTTTTTACAGATGGAAAAATATGTTGGGGGTTAGATTTCACCATCCTATATTCACGTGCTATCGTGACCATTAATATACATTTCTAATTAGAAATTAATTTTACCATCCATCATTCTACGTTCGTTATTTATCTCTAAATCAACAAATGTGAAATCAATTTTATTGTCTAATAAATGATTTCTCAGTCTATTAACCAATACGATAACATTAAGATTCAATAGTATATATGGATGTTAAATCTAAATCTATCTCTAGAGTTTAGCATCAAACAAATAAAAATCTTTGATCTAATAATGAAAGTACTTTTCAATATAATTTTAAAACCACAAATTCATGTTCTAGTTTGCTACTTTAAAACATATATTAACAAGAAGATGATCATCATTATTAAAATATGATTAGAATTACATAAAATGTCATGATAAAGATCGACACATAAATATTTAGACGACTACATCTAACCCCAATAAAAGAGAAGTTAGATACTCTTACTTATAATAGCTATACAATTATGATCTAGCAAAAAGAATTTGAATATTATCTTTGTCAATTTCTCGGATAGCGCTTCACCTTCAATCTCTCTCTCTCTCTCTCTCTCTCTCTCTCTCTCTCTCTCTCTCTCTCTCTCTCTCTCTCTCTCTCTCTCTCTCTCTCTCTCTCTCTCTCGTGTGTGTGTGTGTGTACATGTGTGTTTGTGTATGTGTGTGTGTGTGAGAGAGAGAGAGAGAGAGAGAGAGAGAGATAGATAGAGAGATAGAGAGAGAGAGAGAATGAATGAATGAATGAAGTCGATAACAAACCAAGATAAACATCAAAAAATTTAAGAGAGAGAGAGAGAGAGAGAGAGAGAGAGAGATTTGGATGTTACACAACTAACAAAGTAATGTCGGTCTCCTTAGATAATCCTTTGAAATAGATGGAACTGCTATGTCTCGAAGTGAAAATCCTCATTGACAAGTTCTACGTGGAGCAAGAGTTGTTGAACAAAAACTGATGACTCTAGGTGACGCTATAACTTCTCAATTATTTTTTCCGCGTCCTCTACGTAGCCATATTTGGCTCAATTTGTTTTGTTTGTTGTCCTCCTTCGTGGTGTTGGCCTTTGGTTCAATTTTGTAGACATTGTGTCGAATGATTTGATTCATCACTCATTTTATAAATGTCTTTGTTGCATCTTTTGTCTTTACAAAATGATTTTGTTTCATCATTTATCTTTATGAATTATTTTATTTCATCATTTATCTTTATGAACTATTTTATTTCATCATTTATTTTAATGAATTTCATCATTTATCTTTATGAATTATTTTATTTCATCATTTATCTTTATGAATTATTTTATTTCATCGTTTATTTTAATGAATTTCATCATTTATCTTTATGAATTATTTTGTTTCAACATTTTCATTATCAAAAACTGCTTTTTCTCCAGATTTTGTTATGCCTGGTTAGAACGCTAACGTTCGTGATATCCAATGTCTCCGTGGATCGTGTCTGACCAAAGGTCCCGTCCCTTCTTTGTGCCCTTGATAAAAACCCGATTTGAGATCGACGGGATTGAGGTTTCACCACTCGTGCTCTAAAGTGATTATCTACAAAGACATAATGTGTATAATGCGGTGTATTTTGCATTACCTTTAAACATTTGTCGTGCTATCCCTGAAGGCTCGAAGCTATTTATCCTTGTGGCAAAGGTGTTCCTTCGCTGTGTTTTTCTTAGAAATATGAGAAGTATTTTATCTATAACTACACTAGCGTTCAGACGGGCACTCTCGTGCCCGTCTGTCCGCTTTTTTTAATGCGCACAGCATAGGAAAATAAACGTGTGTATATTATGTGTGAAGTTACTTGCATATTTTCTTAATGCGCACAACATAGAAAAATAAGCGGACAGACGGACACAAGAGAGATATCATCACAAATATGAGGATTAAGAACTGAGATCTTTATCTTGAGAATTAATATTTGAATTTATTTATTTCTTTAATCGTGTGTGGAGCATTTGCTGTCTTTGATCTCTCAGGTTTTATTGCATCTTTTTATTGGTTAACTATGTTAATTTATGTGCGTTAATACGAAAGGTAATACCTGAGGAGGAACATCTCTCAGGTATTACCTTGTGGAACATAGTCTTGATAGCGTCCAAATGGACACGGTACACGCGTCAAAATACGAACGAACATTTTTTATGTAATTTTGATTTTAATTTAAATTATTTGTATAGTAAACTTTGTAATACGCATTCCTCTCTCCCCCTTCCCTCTCTCCCTCTCTTATAAATTTGATGAAAATGTTTAGAGAGGAGTTTGTAGAGTAAACTGAACAGCACCTACATCCCCTGCGAACATGTATGCTCCACACACGACTCTTCTCGTGCTTGTCTTTTTTTTTAATGAGCATGCACGTCAAAATATAAACAAATATTTTTTTTTTATTTAAGTATGATTTAAATTTAAATTATTTGAATACTAAATTTTCTGATATGCATCCTTATGTTTGTAAGAAATTTTAAAATGTCATTTATTTAATTAATTAAAAGTTAAATTATTTTTCAAATTAAATTTGTAAGTAATATGACATTTATTGTGCATCTCTCTATAACATCAAAAATAAAAATCGTAAATAAAAATTAATAACAAAATTCAACTAATTTAAGAAAGTGAATGGTCAGTGTTTCAAATTTTCAATAATTCACAATAAATTTTTTTGTTAATATTTTTATTTTATTTTTTCATACTTAAAGTTTTGTTCAATAGCAAGGTCACACATATAGAGATAAAAGATAAAATAATGAAAGTTATATATTTTTGCAACTGTCATTGTATATTTGAACAGTATATTAAGTATTAATAAATGTGACAATAGTTTTAAAACTGTTTTATCAAGATACATAATTTTTTTGAGGAAATGATTTTTATTTCTATAGTACATATGGAAGTTAACATTGTACGAAATATTAAAATTGTGTATACCAATTAAGTTTATGAAAGATTTTAAAAAAGATTTCATTTTATACCGTTATATTATAACCTTCCGTTAAAGTCATCCATAATATTTCAAAAAGAGAAGAGAAGAGAAATAAGATGATGGATTAAAAAAATGAAATGTAGATCTAAAAATGAGATGATAATAATTTGTTGAATTTTTTATTCATTTATATTTTTATGTGTGTACTCATTAAAAAATTCAACGAAAAAAAATGTTAATATGTGAAATTGATATGTAACACTCTTATATCCTCTTCTCATCCTTCCTTTTATTCTATATGTCAAATAATGTTAACCAAATTAATGATTTTTTAATATGAAAAAAAACACAAATCATCTCCAAATCATAATTAAATTACCACACAAATAGATAGTTACAATAGCAAATAGCAAATCAAAAGTAAGATATAAATAAAAATTTAAAACAAAAAGAACTAACATCATTAAAAACCACGCCATTTCAAAAAATAATACTGATGAAATAATTGTTTGTATTATGAAAATCTAAATTACATATTTTATGATGTGTTTATACTCACAAAATACAAATAAGTATCATTAAGAAATAAAACATAATAATAACAAAAGCAAAAAGTTAAAACTATAGTATTAATGAATAATGTTTTGCAACAAAAGTAAGATATAATTTTTGTAAGAAAATAATAGTGCAGGAGAAAACCACTCATATCCATTGTGGTTGCATTAAATATTTGAATTTTATTGTATTTAGAGTATGAAATTTTTGCAAGTATCACATGATTTTCTTTTACTCCATAGTTAATAACTCTGCTTTGAAAAAAAGGAAAGTTTCGTAACTGGTAAAATTCTAAAAGAGACTCAATTACAAAAGTCATACAAAAACTATTACTATAAAAGCAATTACAAAAAAAATCTACATACAACAATCAATTTTCAGTCATAATAAGAACGAATTCTTCTACCGGGGGTGATGGCGCGATCTTGACTGGAAATAAGTTTCATCTATTTTTCAAAAATAAAAACATCACTAATTAAAATTGAATAAATGAAAATATTATAGAATGAAATTTTTTTTTTTAAAAAA
>OZ012741.1:579216639-579274139 GCA_963859935.3 Lathyrus sativus
GAGGCGGCTATATATTAGAATTAACACATATGTGTGTAATTTTCCAATAAAAAAAAGAAGTTTTCACAGATGTATAAAATAACACATATATGTGTAATTGTCCAATAAAAAAGAAGTAGGTAGAAATTGGGTAGGTGTGAGGAGTGAAGATTAGCTATTTTAATTTGTGCTTGTTTTTATTCCTACCTACCTATTTTTGTCTAATCACATAGTTCCTCCTTTGAATGAAGACTTTGCATTGTATTTGCTACGTAAAAGTACCTCTAATATTCCTTTTAATATATAGAATTTGTTAAAAAAATAAAATATAGTTCTATTATTTTTTTTATTTTATTTTTATTTAGAAAAATATTTATATTAAATTATAAAATATTTTTAAATTTATTTCTCCATTAAACACGACCATTTGTTGTCAAACAGACAGAGATATTGAAACCAAACCCAAATCAGACTAAAATGAATCTAAATCAGATAAAAGTGGTTGGTTAAATAAAACGCATAGAGAAAGGAGTTTGCAGAGAGAAAGGGGTTTCCATAATCAAATTTCAATATTAGTTTTTAGTTATGCTAGATGAATGCGAGTTGGTAGTCTATATTAATTCATTTTTAGTTATGTAGTATTGTAATAAATTTGAATATTTCTAAATTAATAATTTTTATAAAAATATTATTAAGAAAAAATATTTTAATAAATAAAACTTATTTTAATTTTAAAATTAATATAATTAAAAATTATCTTTTGTTTAAAAAAATATTATTGATTTATAAATATATAAAACATATTTACATCAATAAAATAAATATTATAGTTAAAGATTAAATTATAAATAAGTAGTTTCCGTCTACCTAATTTAACTATTACATACAAATTGTGACTTTTTTACACAAATACTCTATTTTAAAATAAAAAATACTAATATACCCCACTTAAAAAAAATGAACAGAAATGTCCCATTTATAGTACCTGCTCGTCCAATGGGTGGGCGAGCTTGTGAAGAGTTTTTGGGCCGTGTGTATGCTCGTCCAATGGGTGGACGAGCATGTGAAGGGGGGTGTTTTTTTTATTTATTTATTTTATTTATTTAATAAAATCTTTAATAATTTTAATATTAAAAATCATATTATAAAATATGTTAATAATTTTAATTATATTTAGTTATATTGCTTTTGTTTTAATTATATTACTTTTAATTTAATTATATATTATGTTATATTAAATTATTTTAATTATATTATGTTATATGAAATAGAAAAATAATGTGAATGATATATAATTTTTCTTTCTATCATGTATTAAAAAATAATGACTGATGTTCGTACATGGAGGTGTGAAGCTTTTACAGAGTCTCGGTCATTGAATGACCGAGTTCAAACGTAACTTTTTTTTTATAAATAGACGTATTGCGCATTAGCACATATCATTCGTGTCCAGTGGAATTTCAGAACCGTGGTTGTAGCAACTAACACGGGGTTTCGACAGTTGGGCGATCGTCGCATGACGGTGAGAAAAATGGAGTATCGTTGTCCGTATATAACGCTGAGTGATGCTAGCCCGGAGGGTACGTACATGTATTACTTGGATCGTATAGAAAATGATGAAGATGTCCATTGCATGTTTTAAGCACATAGTGGCGAAGTTAACAGAGGAGTCACAGATTCACTTGTGTTGGTTGTTGTTGTTGGTTAGCGTGTATGTTAGCTTCCTGAGTTTTATTTTTAACTTTATTATTGTAATTTGCTAGTATTGCTGTAATTTGAAAGTTGTCTTGAATTAAAAATAAATGTTGGATCACATACAAAACTAGTGCAAGCAAAATATATAAAATTATCTATGCGGTCGGTTTGATGGGTCGGCAACATTAGGATATTTTCTACGCATATGACCTATTTCTCTGCAAATCTCACGCCTTCTCTTTTCTTTTTTAGCGTCGTCCATCTCAGTTCTAATTCTACTACTAGTTGGACGTCCCTTTTTATTTCTTATCATGGAATCGTCGTGGCATAGAGTAAAACCTTCATATTTTGGCCAGTTCTCCTCGTGCGGTAGTCCCAGGAAATTTTCTTTGTAGACTTTGAATACGTTGAGTACTGTGAAGACCTCCGAAATGTGAATTATGTAGTCTTGTCGTATGCTAGAACATGCTGCGATCACGTGGTAGCAAGGCAAGTGAAATGCTTGAAATTTTCCACAGTCACACAAACGATTCCTCAGTTCAATGCTGAAAGTACCCGTTGGACGACCATTGTTTTGATTAATTTTTTCCTGCACCATGAAACAGAATCTTTCGCGATCAAATTGCATGACATTGTGTGTGTTAGCCTGACTACCTCATCATTCATTCCCTTGTTACAACCATCTGTGAAAACTTTCCCTGTAGATAGCATTTTGGTCCATTTGTGTCCTTGTTTACCAAAGAGTGAACCCATTCGATAGTATGTAGACTGGACCAAAGCAGTGATTGGAAGGTTTCTGGTTGCCTTTAGTACAAATTTTATGGCTTCTGCCAAGTTAGATGTCATATGTCCCCAACGTTGACCTCTTTCAAGTGCTCTAGCCCACTTCTCCCTAGGAATGTTGTCTATCCAATTTGAAGCCTCAATGTTTGTTCTTCTGATTTTTCTGCGATAATAGTTAAATGTAGCCTCCGTCAATACGTAACCTGTAAAAGAAATTATGTGAAAAACATAATAAAAGTGTGATACAAAACTTGAGATAAGTGAAATGTATTTTGTTACCCATGTTAAGTTTTTTGCGTAGATCCTTGTCCTTAATCTCACGCATGAAGTTTTGAGCAATGTGTCTAATGCAGTACACATGTGAAGATGATGGATATTGCCATCCGTTTTCAGGATTGTTATATGCACTCTTTATCGATTCATGTCTATCAGAGATTAGACATAAATTAGGTTGTGGTGTCACGTTAATCTCAGGTTCCTTAGAAAAAATTTTCATGCTTCCTTTGTTTCACCTTCGACTAATGCAAATGCTATTGGGAAAATATTTGTGTTATCATCATGTGCCACCGCCATCAATAGAGTTCCTATGTACTTGCCATACAACCAAGTTCCATTACTTGCACGATGGGCTTACAGTAGACGAAGCCATGTATACACGGACAAAATTCCCAAAACAGACGATGGAATATTTGTTTTCCAGAGATTTGGGAACCATCATTTGAAATTACAGGTAGGGTTTGCAAATCTATAATGGTTCCTAGAAGGAAGGTTTTCATTACCAGTATCCACTGTGGCAGTTCGTTGTAAGATGTTTCCCAATTTCCATATAGCGACTCTATGGCCTTACACTTAGCGATCCATGCTTTCCTGTAAGATATTATGTACCTGTATTTTTCAAGAATATGGGCAATGATCACCTTCACCTTAAGTGAGGTGTCTCGGTTGACAAGTTATCTGATGCTATGGCTAACCATTTCTAAACTGAGCTTCCTATGGTCTTGTGCCATAGACGTCGTAGTGCATGTGTGAGACCCAGACAGCTTACCGATCACCCATTTTGAGTTCCTTTTTCTCAAGGAAGCTCTGCACTTGAAACTGCAATCTTGTTTCTTACACTTAATTACATATTGTTCATTGTCAGATTGATAAACCCAATAGTCAACACTGTGTGTTATGTGTGAATGTTGCAGAGCGAGGACGCAAGCTTCCTTGTTTTCAAATTCCATTCCAATCTCTATTTCTTCACCTATATGGTTTGGAATGACACTTCCAAACACATAGGTTGTCTTATCTTGTTTGAAACATATACTTTGCATATGTGCAGGTGGGTTGTGCGTGAATCGGCTGCGTAGACGCAACAACTATATCTTCATTGTCTTCGTCATCGTTGTCACCAAAAATATCTTGCATCCTGACGTCCTGAAGATCGTCATCGCTTGCTTCTCCAACCTCTTCATTTGGTATGAAAGGTCGATTGTTTTGTGTTGGTTCGTCGTCGGATGTTTGGCTCATTCCATACCGGTGTGACTGTGTCTCTTGCATCGGAAATGTTTCAGCATTGTCTAGTAGTCGGACATATAACTCAATTGTAGGTAACTGACCATACATCATGTGGCACCAAAACATTGCCTCCACGTCTTCGTCGTTCCTGATCGGCGTCATTATGTAAAAAATTGTACAGTCGTTTTCGTTAAGTATAGGATGACGATAAATTATCTCCTCAACGCATCGTGCTAATTTTTTTCCATTCTATCTTTGAAATGGAAAAAACCAGAACTGACATGAATTTTGAAGGCGTAGGTATCTGTGTTGCTGAATGAGAATCCAACGGTGCTATTTGTTGAAACAACACCATTGAAGTGGCACGTGAGGATTATATTTCTCTGAGACATATTTGAAGTGTAAAATATATGTTGGTTCAAGTTGAAATTTGGAGTTATGATACAAATAATAGGACACACACAATTATATAAGACATACATAAAGTGAAGTGTAGAAAAATGGCCCTTTGAGCACGCCCACTCAAAGGGCGAGCATGCTCACGTGTATGCCTTGCTCGTCCACCCATTGGACGAGCACACTCTTGTGCTTTGTCAATTCGTCCACTCAATGGGCGAGTGTGTGATGCTTGCTGAAAAAATTGTCTTGCTTGCACCTATTCTATTTAGCTTTGCATGCATGCAAATGTGTAAGACCTAATATATATTACCAAGGCCATGCAATTTTCACTTCATGTAGTCACATTTAGACTACCAAGTTTCTATAAATTCGGATTTAACACAACCAAGTTTCTATACACAATTTTAACATTAACTACTCTCTTGCATTTCTAAACACAAAGCATTAAAACATCAACTACTCTCTTGCATTTCTAAACACAAATAATTAAAAAAAATCAACTACTCTCTTGCATTTCTTGAAAATTCCTGATACTCAATCAAAATGCCATTGTTGTGGATGGGCGATGAACACAGTAGAACACAACAAAACATTCAAGCTAGTGTAAGTTTTTCTCTATTAGAGTGCATTCAAAAATAATGCTTATAATTGCTTGGCTAAATATTATTTCATATCAAAAATAATGATTACAATTTGTTGGTTCAATATTATTGCAGACTAATGCAAGGTTTAGAGTGCCTTCTCATGCTCCCATTCAAGTGAGTGCAAGAATAATGGAGTACCTAGAAATAACAGGTTTTGGTCAGATGTCAAAAATAAATACTTAAAATTGACTGAAGCTTAGTTGTGGCTCTGTTGGAGAAATGGAGACCGGAGACACACACTTTTCACTTCCCAACAGGTGAATGCACAATAACGCTTGAAGATGTGAACATGTTACTTGGTCTCTGAGTTGATGGAAAAGCTATATGTCATACCCCAAATTTGTCCTACTTCGGCACCTAAAGAGTATTGCTGCTTCTTCTGGCCATGACTCTCTAAGGCTTCGTTTATGAAGACCATGTGTGTGTACAAATTATGGTTATAATCTCTTGCCATTCATAATGAAGAGTGTACCTCCGGCCCCTTATACTCAAATTCATGTGTGTCCTCGTTCTCCCGATCAGACATATATGATATAGTCAATGGCATCAAATACATCGTTTAAGCTTTACTACAAATTATGATATGCACTTGATTCAAGCTGTTCAAAGATATATCACATGATACTTCTAGACATGATCGATTTAGCCTCAAGATGTGTTCAAATTGATTGCAAGTGTCTAGTTTTGTTTGTATTTTAAATAAGTTTGCGACAAACTTAGATTTAGCCTGCAAAATTTCAAGTCATTCCCAGGGTCTCTTTTTTTTTTTAAATCAAGACCAAGACTTTTGGATCAAGATAAACTTTGTCTTATTTTTCCCGTGAGTTATGTGATTTGGTTTGGTCTTATCAAGACACAGCTAAACATCAATTCACGTGTGAACACAAGTTGTTTGTAGAGTTTTGGGTACCATGGAGCCAAGTTATGATATGATAACAACCCATAAAAAAGATTTCCTTTCAAAATATGGCCAAATTACTACAAGCCGTGTGAGGCTATTTGGGTCCATTTCACAAACAATGTTAATATTACAAATATTAATTTCAATTCAACCATCATCAGTACAACAGGATTATCGCCAATTACAAGGATGCATCTACCCGTTGTAAGACTTAAATTCCTAAGAAGCCAAACTCATGACACAAAGAACACGCCACTCTAAATAGGTGTGGATTGTGAATTCACAAAAAGTTTATGGCATTACAAAATATTACATAGCTTGTAATCAAAGGATTGAAAAAGGGAGATTCACAATAAGCTAGTCTACAAAGATTTGAACGTGCAAGGAAGTTTTAAACTCCAAATTCTGCAGAATCCCATTCTTCCTCATTTTGAGTCCATCTTTCTAAAGCTCTTAGTGAATACAAGGTTTACGGCTCGAACCTTTGGTCCTCACTTCAAGTGTCATCATTCTCATGCCAAAAATTCAAGATAAAATGGGAGTTAGGAATAAGTAATATTAAAGGAGCATTTTACAGCAAGAATATCAAATTTGCAAACAAGTTAAAGTGAAGACAAAGTTCAGTACAGATTCACCAAGTTCAATAATAAAAAAACTCACAAACAGGTTGTTCAATACGTACCACCTCTGCAGCTTGGCCTTGAACATGCTATGGTGCCACCTGTTTATCCATATCCGGATACCACCTATAGAAGCATGTTTTCTCCCTATGATGCACAAGCTTATCCGCCACAACACTACGGTGGACATACAATGGCCAATCTTCAGTTAATGGAAATTCAGCATGCAGGTGTTCTTTCGCCAACTGACGCAGTCAAGGAACCTGTATTTGTCAATGCAAAACAGTATCATGGTATTTTAAGACGCAGGCAGTCTCGTGCTAAAGTTGAATCAGAAAAGAAAGTTACAAGGAATCGGGAGCCATACCTGTACGAATCGCGACACTTGCACGCGCTGAAAAGAGCAAGAGGATGCGGAGGTCGGTTCCTGGATTCAAAGAAAGACGAGAATCAATCATAAAACGGGCATTAGAGAGAGCCGATATCTCTGGTTATTCACATAGACAAGATTTTCATTGAAGGTGTTGTACATTCTCATACCCTTTGAGGAGATTCCTTGATCCACTAGTGAAACCAAAGGCAGCAAACTGCCATCATTCCTTGGATTTACCTCAAAAGATTCAGAAAATGCGAGAGGTGGTGCTGGGTTAAACATATCAGGGGACAAATCAGGTGCTGCAGGTAAAGGCAGGTCAAGCCCTTTAAGGAGATTACTTGATCCACTGCTGAAACCAAAGGCAGCAAACTGCCATCACTCCATGAATTTATTTCAAAAAGAAACAGTGTCAACAAATAAGAACTGTAGGTCAGGGAATGAGACATGTTCCACTATACTTCCAGCCAAAGAATTGGACAAGGACGGGAGGTTTGGTTGTTCCACAGCTAACACTGTAGAATCGTCGAATGAAGTGGCGCATATGCCATCAACATCTCAATCTGTACTGAGAATTTCCATGAAGAATGGTCAGCCCCTTTTTACATTTGCTGCTGGCAACAATAGCAACATTCTTGCTGCCACAGTGAAGAGATCCACTGTATTAAAAAAATATGAATGCAACTGTATCTATACTTTTTACACCTTTAAGGAGATTAAAAAGAAGAATGGAAGTCGGACGAATCACAACGAAAAAAGCAAAGGTCCTGATTATGTTCGCCATGTCATTGCCCAAATGAAGCTTTCTGGTATGCACTATCATGATTCAAATAGTCAGAATCGTGTAGAGTCTATCACAAAAGAATTTGTTTTGTTATCTGTAAAGCTAAAGCAAGGAGATCCTCAGGTGACTGATTATCAGCCAAATGATGAGCTTGCTGCCATAGCTGTCAATTATGCAAATCAAAACAATTGCCAGAATGAAAGTCAAGATCTATTACCGGTGACAGCGGTGCTTCCAAGTGGGGTTCATAGTCTTCCAAGTGATGGTGTTGTGGCTGCGGAAGGGGAGAATCCTGATCTTCAGACGCTGTTTAGAAGGTTCTGGAAAGTGGCTGCTCCTTTTGGAGTTCTGATGATAAGGTCCAAGCAAGATTGCAGCTTGCTAGTGTTTTCATTCTCACTCTGGCTACCACTGGAATTAGTGTTGGATTCAGTTTTCTAGGGAGAGATTTCTATAATGCATTTGCCAACAAGGATCAAGAGCAATTTACGAAGCATCTACTTTACTACTTGGGTGGCTTTGCTGGAGGAATCCCGTTTTTTGTATTGAGAGATTATGCAAGAGAGACTCTTTCGTTGAGATGGAGGTCTTGGATGATGAGGTATTACATGGATCGCTATTTGAAGAATCAGACTTTCTATAAACTTCAGTCATAATCAATTATCGATAATCCAGACCAGCGAATTGTTGATGATCTAAGTTCTTTCACCGGAACATCCCTTTCTTTCTCTCTGACACTCTTCAACGCTGCTGTAGACTTAATCTCATTCAGTAACATCTTATATGGAATATATCCTTCACTCTTTATTGTTCTTCTCTTATACTCTATTGGTGGTACAGCTATAAGTGTTTTCCTCGGAAAGGGCCTGGTGACTTTGAATTTCTTGCAAGAGAAAAAGGAGGCGGACTTTCGTTATGGACTTGTAAGGGTTCGGGAAAATGCTGAATCAATTGCTTTCTATGGTGGTGAAGAGAGTGAGATGCAACTTCTTCTGATGCGCTTCAAAAGTGCTTTCGAAAATCTGACCCAATTGCTGATTTCTTCTAGAAATCTGGAGTTCTTCACCAGTGGTTATCGCTATGTAATTCAAATTCTTCCTGCTGCTGTTGTTGCTCCGATGTATTTCTCCGGAAAAATCGAGTTTGGTGTCATCAATCAGTCAGTATCTGCTTTTAATCACATCCTTGGTGACTTTTCTCTCATCGTGTACCAGTTTCAAGCAATAAGTGCTTTTTCTGCTGTCATTAATCGTTTAGGTGAGTTTGATGATGTTTTGGACAGAAGCAACTCTAAATCTCCCCCAGATTCTTTGGAAGACATAGATATTATATACAAAGACTTTATAAGTTCATCTGTATTGGAATCTAACGGATTAACTCCACAAGAGAAACATGAAACATTATTGGAGATTCCATGGCAGGAATGAACTTCTATCATACATGGAAGCTATTAGGAATCTTGTAATCGAGTTTAGCAAAACCATAATAGTTTGTGGAACGACAGACATCTCCTGATATCACACTGTTCTCGTTCGACGTAGCTGCTTCTGGGGTTAATATTCTGACGGCCTGGTCACCTATTTTTTGTTCCATCCTAGAATCTGATACAAGTCAAGAGAATTGGTAGCCTGCTCTTAACCACAAAATTGAATCAATTTGCTGCACATCAACACAAACTTTGAACAACCATCACCCAAATAACTCGCAAGCCAACACTATTCACATCGCCACCGCCATGGAACTCTCTCCATCCTCATATGTACAAGCGAATATGGCGAATGCCGGTTCCTCTGGTCAAATTCAGGGTCAACAATTCTCCAACCCTTCTAGCAACCGACTGTGATCATCAGCATTCTCAACATCATGATCCTTAAAATTTCCAACACAGCCAGCAGATAATGCAACAGTTCTCTTCTCTGAATACACAACAGCAATAGCATTACCAATCGATGCGGGGAGGAATAGGTGGAATGGGACCAGTGAAGTTAGAGCCCCAAGTAAACAACGACCAACTTGGACAGTAACAGCTGCAATCAATGAGGAATCTTCCTCCGATAAAATTGGAACAACAACAAATTCAAACAATGAGATCCCTGGCACCAGTTAAAATGGAGCCCTAGCATTGTGATCAACCTTCGTTTTTGCAACAACAACAATTCCTCCAAATGTCGAGACGATCTTCTCAGGCAACCAGAGTTCAGGAAAATATGACTCTAAGTTATTCATTGCACACTAGAAAGAGGCAGAACCTGTTACAAAGCAAAAGTTAACAATTAGGTTATTTTCACACAGTAAAAATTCAAAATCCATGGTAAAATAGCATCTTTTCACAGTAAAATATGAGTAAGACAAATGTTCCCAGAAAAGAGCTAACAAGCAAGGAATGACCAAAAGGCATTCTGAAATCATGCCTCTTTTTCACCCAGAGGTTTTTGAAAGAGAAAACCCTAATCCTAATCAGTGTATAAAAAGGAGATATACTGTTCGTTTATGGAGGCAGAAAAATTGGAAAAACCCTAAAACAATTACTGGCGGCGAATTGGAAGAGAAAAAACGAGGAACCCTAAAAGCTCTTACCAAATCGAGGGCTCAGCTGAAGAGTGACGGCGAAAGGCTTGCTGCGAGCTCATTTCAACGCCGATGGAGGGGAATCACCGGAATCGTCCATCAGGTACTAGCTTCATTGCCTCGTTAGTAACTCCATTGCATCCTCTGAGTTTTTATTTGCGTATATTTCCTCTTGGGTTCAGATATCGCGCTGTTTTGTTCATAGATTAGGTTTTCAATTGAGGAAAATTTGAGGTTTGCTGCGTTTTGGTTTTAGGGTCAGATGTAGAAAATAGGGTAAGGGATTTGTTATCTGGGTTTAGGGAATATGATAGATCGGTGTGAATATCAGGTTTTTCTTAGTTCTGAGAAAATTGGTGGAAGAGATAATGGGATCTCAGTTTGACATATTCACGTGTTGTTTAGAGTCTCCATAGTTTCTTTTTTTTTTTTCTTTTTCAAAGTTGGTGATCGTTTGATATCCCCAGGAGAGGTCCGTGGGGATTCTCTGAATCATTTATTTTAATTAACTTTAGTTAAAAATTTTAAAAATAAATAACTCTGAATCGTTTATTTTAATTAATTTTAGTTAAGAATTTTATGTAATAATAACTAATTTATTTAATGATTAATGTTAATTTAATTAATTATTTTTTTAATTAGCTTTTTCTTTTAACTTCTAGAACAACACAAATATATTTCACTTTAAAAATTCTATTTTTATTTAATTATTATCTTAATATTTTATCTTTTTTGTTAGTTCTAAACTAATTTAAAAAAACAATTTAATTTAATTTCTTTTCTTCTACTAACTTTAGATATTTAGTTTGTTAATTAGGTTGATATGTCTATATTAGACTATCCCCATTCTATTTAGGTTACTATTTTTTCTTGTGATGTTTTTACATGTTTTATTATCGTATCTCAATTATATTTATGTTGTTCACTTCAACCCATTTCTTTAAAAAAAAACTAATATCTTGACTTAATGTCAAGCCCATTTTCAAACACCTTGTAAGTCGGTCATTTTACGATCGCCATCAACCTTATAGCCTACTCTTGGGCTTTGTACAATGACGCTTGTCACACCTCACATATAAAATTAAGATCAAATCCATTCCTAACTTGATCCAACGTCAAGTATTTTCAAACAAATGCACATAACCTCTAACTTTTCCTAAACCCATGATTATATCAAGTCTCCCTATTCTACTTGTAAGTCGAGTGCCTTGACCTCGCCATCGACCTTACCCTATACCGTAGGGCCTCCTATCCTTTAACCCCACTTTGCTCTTTCTACACGTAAATTACAAACCTTAATTCATATCAAGCAAATTTTTTCTTTAAATCAAACTAAAATACTTAATAACTATTTAAACACAATTATCAATATTAGATGAAAAAGAGAGAGTCCCAAGTCTTTGGGTCTCTCTCCCAATTGTTTGGGTCTAAGGAGTCTTTCTCAAACCCGAGCAATTGTCTTCTAAGGAAAACCCTTCTAAAAACAATAAATTTATTCGAGCCTATTTTTCTAAACACATAGGATGAAAAGAGAGAGCTCCAAGTCTTTGGTTCACTCTCCCGATTACTTAAGGTACAAGAAGTCTTTCTTGAGTTTCGAGTAATCGTCATCCGATTAATGCACTCTAATCATATTAAACATCTTTCATAATATTAGATGAGAAAAGGAGAGAGCTCCAAGTCTTTGGTTCACTCTTCCGATTATTTGAGGTCTGAGAAGTCTTTCTTAAGCTTCGATTAATCCTCATCTGTTAAAGTACTTTAATCATTCGAATATCGCTCAAACAATTCCCTTTACGATGAAAAAGAAAGTGTTCCAAGTCTTTCGTCCACTTTCTCGACTACTTGGATCCGAGAAGTCTTTCTTAAGCTTCAAGTAGTTGTCATCCGACCAATCTCATCTTTCAAACGCCATTCAAACAATTCCTTTAGCGATGAAAAAGAAAGTGTTCCAAGTCTTTGGTTCGCTTTCCCGATTACTTGGGCCCGAGAAGTCTTTCTCAAGCTTCGAGTAATCGTCATCCGATTCACTCACTCGTACCCAATTCCATTAACACTTAGATGAAAAAGAGAGAGCTCCAGGTCTTTGGTTCACTTTCCCGATTACTTAGGGACCGAGGAGTCTTTCTCGAGCTTCGAGTAATCGTCATCCGATTAACCCATTCAAACCACATCTTATCCTTTTGCAATTGAGGTTGAAAAAGATAAAGTTCTAAGTCTTTGGTTCACTCTCCCGATTACTTGGGTCCGAGAAGTCTTTCTTAAGCTTCAGGTAATCGTCACCTCCAGCTAAACATCCAATACATCTAACCAATCTAATTCCTCGCCCCCGTGCGACCACAACCCTAAAACCTATTCAAATATATCCTCTCTTATAAACCAAATACTTAACCAATCAAACTCTACTCGCCCTCGTGCGATCTACAACTCAAACCACTCTTAGAAAGAACATTGTTTAATCTCTTCTTCCACGTATAACAAACTCGTGCTTCAGCCTCCCCTAGCGAGCAGACAAGCCAACGTTTAGCAGTTAGAACGCGACCTAAACACTCGTTCATTTACCAACCCTTTTACCGTAGTTAGTCGAACTACGGCTGCTTTGATTCTTCATTCCCTCTTGAATGTAAGATACGTAGGCACAAGATTGCGACGATTTTGGCGAGCACAATCCTCTCTTTTACCCGTAGTCTTCCGAACTACGAATGCTCTGATTTTCCACTTCTTACAAGTGAAGATACGTAGGCACAAGGGCCCCAATCCTTGGCGAGCACCCTATCTTAATAATCACCCATTTTCCTATTAGCAAGCAATCCCTTTAGAAGATACACAAACATAGTTAATTTTCTCTCGCGAATCGACTCAAGAGGTTCCCGTTGAGTACAACGGACGTAGAGGGTGCTAATACCTTCCCTCTATGTAATCGACTCCTGAACCTAGAATATTGGTTGCGATGACCATGTTCTTATCTCTTTTAAGGTTTTATCGATATTTTCCTATTCCATCCTTGGAATGAATAAAGTTCGGTGGCGACTCTGTTTCGAACAGTATTTTCCGCGGCCATCGCGAGGATCGTATTTTTCGAGGTACGACAGATGGCGACTCTGCTGGGAACTTGCATAACCCTATGCTAGAGAGAGTCAAGCCTAACTTGACTCGATTCGCAAGAGTTAGATCCGCTTGTTTGTGTTTTTTCTTTTATTTGTTTTCTTGTCTTATTTATTTGCTATTTATCTGCTTGCTTTTATATATTCTATTATTATTCCTTGTGATACTATTGGGGTTCTGATTTTGGGAATTTTGTGAGATGACTCTACACCCGAGTCCGAGAAAAAACATAGGATTAGAATGGTGGTTGTGTAGTGGAATCCCTCGAGGAGTCTTTCTCGTTGGGAGGAAGCGAAAGCCCCGCTTAGAGTTGATTCCCTAAGGATATTATTATTGTGGTAAGTCTTTGCCATGGCAGTAGTATTTTCTAGGTTGAATCTATAACTCTAAGGACCGTCTACCTTTTTTCCATGGCTGTTGGTAGTGTTAACTCATGAGGGTTACTCCTTTTTGGGTTGATGCGAACGCTCCAATCAGATGAGATCCCTTGAACGTATCGTTATTGTGACAATGATATTTTCAACCTCGATCTATGACTCTGAGGTCCCTTTAAGAAACCTTGGATTCGATGGTTGTGTAGTAGAGACTCACGAGGAGTCTTTCTCATGGGACGACACGAAAACCTCACCTAGAAGAGACTCTTTCATAGGTATTATTGTGGGATGAATCTTCACCTTAGCAATAATATTTTTGAAGGACCTATGACTCTAGGCACTTACCCGTATAGAACCTACCCATGAGATTTCAGGAATCAGAGAACTTTTAACTTCGGATTTTGTTTTGGTTACTTCTGTCCTTGCATCTGCATCATACTCATACCATAACATTTACATTTTGATTTTCAGGGAATTTAAGAATTATATTGTCAACATACAGGAATTATGGGAAGCAACGTCAGGTGCCCACGTCCTTACAACTTCAAGAGACCAAAATTGGAAGACTTGCGCGGTTTGGTTTCTCGTATCCCTGCTGTGTTCAGAATTAACTTTACGAAGGATTATGGCAGGATTATTCGCCTGTTAATGTAAGACGTAGATTCTAAGGCACTTATCACCTTGGCCCAGTTCTATGATTCTCCTTTAAGGTGCTTCACGTTTCAAGATTTTCAGCTGGCGCCAACATTGGAAGAATTTGAGAAACTAGTGGGTATTCCTATGAAGGATAAATTGCCATTTGTAGGAGTGAAGGAAGATTTAGAAGACGAAGTAATTGCTGATGCACTTCACATGCATAAGAGGGACATCACTGATAATTGGAAAGCTAAAGGTGGAGTTAAAGGACTTCCTCTCAAGTTCCTTATAAACAAAGCGGATGCACTTATTAAGGCCCAAAGTTGGGATGCTTGCTATGCAGTGGTGGCTTTAGCTATTTATGGAATCATTTTATTCTCTAACATAGATGATTTCGTAGACGTGACAGCTATTCATGTGTTTTTAACCAAAAATCCTGCGCCAACCCTTCTGGCTGATGTCTTTTATTACTTGAGTTGGAGGAGTGACAGGAAAGGTGGCTCTATTGTTTGTTGCGCCTCTCTCTTGTACCAGTGGTTGCATTTGCACATGCCTACTAAGGGACCATTTGCCGATCGAGCCGATGATAGTTGGGCTCAAAGGATGGTGTCGCTTAGGTCTGCTGATCTCTCTTGGTATTCACAAGACTTTGAGGAAGTTATCACTAGTTGTGGTGAATTTCCTAATATCCCGCTAATAGGAACTCGAGGCTGTATTAACTCTAATCCGATGTTATCAGTTAGGCAACTTGGGTACCCTATGGTAGCACCTCCTAAGGAAAATGACCTTGAAGCCTTCTTGATGCACGACTTAGGGTCTGAGAACCCTGACTTGTTCAGAAAGATTACAAGAGCTTGGAAGACCATTAAGAAGAAGGGAAGAGGTGAATTAGGAAGGAGAAATGGTATAACTAAAGAGCCTTATTTTGTATGGGTTAGGGAGAGGGCCAATGAGGTCAAGATGCCTTTTAAAGAAAAGGTATATGAGCCTGTGCCTGAACCTAAGCCTACTCATATTCCAATAGAAGAAGCTGAAGACCTCAAAGCTACCATAGCCAAGTTGTTGAAAGAAAATGAGAACCTTGAGGTGAGACTTCAAGAAGTCACCAAAGAGAAAAATGATATGAAGTGGGAGCTCCAGCGCAAGAATACCCAGCTAGAGGCAGTAGAGAAGAAAGCTGACGAAGAAGAGCATCGAAAGAAAAAGTTTAAGGTATGTCTTGATCAGTCTGATAGTAGGGTGAGGGGCCTGAAAGAAGAATTAGACAGTGCCAGGAAGAAATGTGTTCAAAATGAAAACTGTTGGCTTGCGGCTACCAAAAGAAACAAGACAATCCGAGAGGAGATGGGACTAGAGATCCATAAGCTAGACACTGCTTTACGCCAGTCAAGAGTTGCCGAAATAGAGGAACGCAGGCTCAAAGAGGGGGCTTTAAGGGTTGCTCAGGCTAAAACTGCTGATTGGGACAAGGTGTGCATAGAGTTAAACTCCGTCAAAGACTATGCAGCTAACTTGAAGCAGCAAATAAAAGATGTCTTAGCAGATAAAGCTGTGTGGTCTGCTGCAAGAGAGAAAACGGCTAGTGATTTCAAAGGTTATGAGAGGTCCATACATATACTGATAGCTGACCGGGACTTGTATCGCAACAAACTCAACGGATTAATCGAGTTCTGCAACTGGTTGACCAAAGATCTGGTTTGGAAGCATAGGGATGCTATGGAAGCGATGTATGATTCTACTCCCCACAGTATCTGCGACTTTCTGTACACGTGCAAGGACATGTTGAGCAGGTTCAAAGAGGAGTTAAAAGAACGTGAAGCTCAAAGGCCAAGAGTCTGAAGTTCGTTTTTTTTTTAATCAAACATTATGGGCTGTACTTTGAATGATTTTCCTTTTTGTATCACATGAATATTATCCTTCTATAAATGAATGTGGTTTAAATTGTTCCCAATATTCTTGTGTATGTTAAGCAATTAATTCAAGAATTCCCTGAAAAGCAAATGCATATCATCTTGCATATCATGGTACACGTCTTTTTCAACGCCGCACGATTCTAAATTTATACCCTTTGCGTACCAGATTTGAGTTAAGCTGACTATTCATCACCGTTACGAAACTCGACGCAATTACCAAATGACGCTGGAGCAGATGGAAGAGACTCAGAACACTATGAGAGGCGACATCGACGCTCTCAAGATAAAGATGGACCAGTTGCTGGAGACAATGCTGACGCTAGCCCAAAAAGAAAACAATGCTGAGACTTTTGCTGATGCCAAGAAAGCGGCTGACAATATAGGAACTTCTGGGATTGTTAAAACTCCCCACGTAGACCTTGTTAACCGTTCCATATCCGCGCTTCAGGGTTCGGAAGCAGACATGGACGGACAATATGATGCTTTCTACCAACCTCCACCACCTCCTCCTCAACACAATATGGGGGCTACTAATGACTTTGCTGCAGATAGACTACGAACTGTTGAAGAGAAAATCAAGTCATTGGAACTCAAGAAGACTCCAGGGTTGGATGCTGTTGACATGTGCCTAGTACCAGGATTGGTGATACCAAAGAAATTCAAAGTCCCAGACTTTGAGAAGTACAAGGGGGTTAGCTGCCCCAAAACCCATCTGCGAGCGTACTGTCGTAAGATGGCAGCTCACATTGATAACGACCTGATCTTAATACATTACTTCCAAGATAGCCTCAGTGGGGCATCATTGGAATGGTATATGCAGTTAGAAAAAGGTCAAATCAGTACGTGGAGAGGTCTGGCAGATGCGTTTTCACAACATTATCAGTATAACACTGATTTGGCACCGAATCGCACGCAGCTGCAAGACATGACTCAACGCAACAATGAGTCATTTAAGGAGTATGCCCAAAGGTGGAGAGAGTTGGTTGCCCGTGTTCAACCATCATTGCTGACTAAGGAGTTAACTGACATGTTTATGGGAACTCTACAACCACAATACTTGGACCGCATGCTCGGGTCCAGTTTCCCTAACTTTGCTGAAGTGGTATCAGTAGGTGAAAGAATCGAGAGTACTTTGAAGAAGAACAAGGTTGCGGTCCCGATGAATGGGGGGAGGAAGTCTTTTGTGAAGAAAAGGGAAGACGAAACTAATGCCGTGATGAGAGGACGAGGAGATAAAGCTCCAGTGAACATACAATATCCACAGGTAGCTGCGGTAGCCCATGCTCCTTATCAACAACCAGCTCAACAGCAGAACCAGCAGCAGAATTATCAGAGAGTTCCTCCACCGCAATATCAGAATGCCCCGGCTCAAAGACAACAAAGGCCGAGACAGCCAAGGAGACAACTTGACCCACTGCCTATGTCATATGGGCAGATTTTTGCTCAGCTAAATCAGAGTGGACACTTAACGTTGCGAGATTTACGTCCAGCAACCTTTCCATACCCCCTGGGTACGATGCGAATGCCCATTGCGAGTTTCATAAGGGAGCCCCTGGACACTCCATAGACAACTGCTATGCGTTTCAAAACAGGGTGCAGGATTTGATAGAGTCCAAAGATCTCACTTTTACACCTAGAGGTGCCAACATTACGAAGGATCCGTTACATAAACATGGAGGTCCTTCTGTCAATGCTGTGGAAGAAAATAGTGGTTTGAGGCTAATTACGAATGTTGAAGACGTCCGTACTCCGATGGCCGTTATCGGAGAACAATTGAAGAAAAGTAGGATGATTCCCCAAAAAGAAGGGGAGAATTTGACTGACGAGGTGGTAAAGAAACATCTGCAAAGGTTCTTAGAGCATGGGATAATACAAATAGAACAAAGAGATTCGAACGTGTCTGCTATTGATATTCAGTATGATGAAACAAGTGCTTATCCGACAAGGCGACTTCGACCAGCACCAGTAGTCCTACAGTATGATCCTTCGGAAGCCTTTCAACAGAGGGCCGCCCGACCAGCACCCGTAGTTATGCAGTATGATGAAGATGACATCAATAGACAAAGAGCAGCGCAACCAGCTCTGGTGGTAATAGAATATTCTGTCAATGAATTTGAGCCCAAAGTTTTTAAACAGAGGCCAGAGAGACTAGTGATTGAGTATGACACTGCCAAATGCGATGCGGTTGTGGGGCCTAGCGGGATGACCCGTAGCGGTCATTTATTTGCCGCCAAACCAGTGGAAGTGCCAGCTAGAAATAAAGAAAAAGCTACAATTGAACCACCAAGTGTTGAGCCACCTGTTGAGGTGTCATCACCAAAAGCAGCAGTAACACCAAAAGAAACTGAGGAGTTTTTGAAGATCATCAGAAAAAGTGATTACAAAGTGATTGATCAACTAAACCAGACTCCTGCCAGAATTTCCATGCTCTCGTTGTTACTTAATTCAGAGGCCCACAGGTTATCTTTGATGAAGGTGTTGAGCGTTGCACATATTGCTAAAGACATCACCGTAGCCCAATTCGACGATGTGATAGCTAGCGTAACAACCGGAAACTTTCTTGGGTTTAATGATGATGACTTGACTGCAGAGAAGAGAAATCACAATAAAGCTCTCCATATTTCTATCAAGTGCCAAGACACATTGATATCCCGAGTCTTAGTGGATACAGGTTCTTCTTTGAATGTGCTTCCCAAGGTCACCCTGGAGAGAATGCCAGTAAAAGGAGTTAGCATGAAGCCAAGTGCTCTGGTAGTCAAAGCTTTTGATGGTTCTAGGCGTGCTGTGATTGGCGATGTGGACCTGCCAATAAAGATCGGGCCAACTGTCTTCACTATTACTTTCCAAGTAATGGTTATTTATCCAGGGTACATCTGTCTATTAGGAAGACCTTGGATTCATTATGCAGGAGCTGTTACCTCCACCCTTCACCAGAAGCTAAAATTTGTCAGTAATGACAAAGTAGTTCAGATTGGAGGAGAGGAGGATATCTTGGTTAGCCACTTAACATCCTTCAGGTACATTGAAGTTGAAGGGGAAATGGTGGAAACGCCTTTTCAGTCTTTCGAAATGGTGAATACATTAGCAGTGCAGCGAATTTCAGAGGGTCAGAGTTCAAGATCAGCAGTGGCATCTTATGAAGAAGCTAAGATGGTTGTAGACAAAGGGAACGCCCAAGGCTGGGGCAAAATGGTGGAAGTGGCTGAAAAGTTCGACAAATTTGGGCTAGGGTACCATCCTTCATCCAACACTGTGACAATTGCATATGGCAAGAAGCAGATTCCTCCTGTCGCAGAAGTCTTCAAGAGCGCTGGGCATATCTTCGACCATACCTCCGCCATGGTAATTGAAGATGGGATTGATGACAAAGAAGCCTCCGCAAGCTGGATCCGACAGGCCAAACCTGGTGAAGAATTGAAGAATTGGAAGACCATCGAAATACCCTAGTTTTTCCCTCCTCAAAAGTAAAGTTTTAATTAATTTTCAAAAAACCCTACGCTCTGCCCAAGGCGTAGTGGATCTTTGTATCGGGCCCCCTGATGTTTTGAAACATGTTTAACATGAATAAATTTTGATTTGCATTCAATTTTTGCTCATTTTCTTTTCTATTTTTTTCATAATTAATGGCATTTCTTTCGCGCACTCACTTTCCTAAATAAGCTGCATAAATCATAAACATGCAGAGACACTACCGAGGTCCTTGATATCGACACTGCTATAGGCCTTTATGATTTTGATTGTCCAATATACCGAGCGGATGAGGAAGACGAGAATGAGCTCCCCAACGAATTGGCTAGGTTGCTGCAGCAAGAAGAGAAGGTCATTATGCCGCATAAAGAGGATGTCGAGGTTATCAACCTAGGTTCAGAAGAAAATAAAAGGGAGATAAAAGTTGGAGCGTCTCTTCAAGATGTTGTCAAGGTAAAGCTGGTAGGGCTCCTCTGAGAATATGCTGATGTATTCGCATGGTCGTATCAGGACATGCCTGGGCTAGATACGAACATTGTTGTACACAAGTTGCCACTCAAAGAAGGGTGTCATGCCGTCAAGCAGAAGTTGAGAAGAACTCGCCCTGATATGGCTCTGAAAATCCGTGATGAGGTCCAAAAACAATTCGATGCAGGGTTCTTAGCAGTGGCCAAATACCTGCAATGGGTTGCAAATATCGTTCCCGTACCGAAAAAAGATGGAAAGGTTCGTATGTGTGTGGATTACCGCGACTTAAACAGAGCAAGTCCTAAAGAAGATTTTCCATTGCCTCACATTGATGTGTTGGTAGATAATACGACACAGTTCTCTGTTTTTTCCTTCATGGATGGATTCTCTGGTTACAATCAAATTAAGATGGATCCAGATGACATGGAAAAAACCACGTTCATTACACCATGGGGCACATTCTGTTACAAGGTAATGCCATTTGGGTTAAAGAACGCTGGGGCAACATACCAACGTGCAATGGTAACACTCTTTCACGATATGATTCACAAAGAGATCTAAGTGTACGTTGATGACATGATTGCTAAGTCCCAAACTGAAGAGGAACATTTGGTTAATTTGGAAAAGTTGTTCGCTAGACTAAGGAAGTTCAAGTTGAGACTTAACCCCAACAAATGTACATTCGGGGTGCGGTCCGGAAAGTTGTTGGGCTTTGTCGTAAGCCAGAAAGGGATTGAGGTGGATCCTGATAAAGTAAGGGCGATTCAGGACATGCCTGCACCAAAGACCGAAAAGGAGGTCCGTGGATTTCTAGGGAGGTTGAATTATATTGCAAGATTTATTTCACATCTCACAGCCACTTGCAAGCCAATTTTTAAATTACTCAGGAAAGATCAGCCGGTTGTGTGGAATGATGAATGCCAGGGGGCATTTGATACAATCAAAGAATATTTGCAAGAACCACCGATCTTGATACCACCAGTTCCTAGAAGGCCGCTCATTATGTATTTAACTGTGCTAGAAGAGTCCATGGGTTGCGTGTTAGGACAACAAGATGATACGTGCAAGAAAGAGCATGCTATATACTATCTCAGCAAAAAGTTTAACGACTGTGAGACTAGATACTCTTTGCTTGAGAAGACTTGTTGTGCACTAGCATGGGCTGCTAGACGACTCAGACAATATATGTTGATGCACACCACATACTTAATCTCCAAGATGGATCCAATCAAATACATCTTCGAGAAACCTGCTCTCACTGGTAGGATAGCCCGGTGGCAAATGCTTCTATCTGAATATGACATCCAATACACCACTCAGAAAGCTATAAAGGGCAGTGTGTTAGCAGATCATTTGGCACATCAGCCGGTGGAAGAATACCAACCTTTGAGATTTGACTTTCCATATGAGGATATCATGATGGCAATAGATTATGAAGAGCCAGGGCCAGATGAAGGGCCAGAACCAGGGGAGAGATGGACTCTTATGTTCGATGGTGCTTCTAACTCTTATGGGCACGGAATTGGGGCAGTGATTACATCTCCCAAAAATTTTCACTTGCCGTTTACGACCAAGCTCTGTTTCCCGTGCACTAACAATATAGCGGAGTACGAGGCATGTATACTAGGGCTAGAAGAAGCCATTGACTTGAGAATCAAAACTCTCGATGTGTTTGGAGATTCTGCTCTAGTAATTTACCAGATAAGAGGCGATTGGGATACCAAGCATGAAAACTTAATTCCATACCGGGATTATGTGGCCAAATTGCTTCCCCGATTCGATGATATCACTTTTGCTCACATACCTCGAGAAGAGAATCAAATGGCTGACGCTTTGGCAACTCTGGCATCCATGTACAAGTTGATATGGCCAAATCATAGACCATCTATTGATTTGCGCCGCTTTGAAGAGCCCGCACATTGTCTGACTGCTGACAAAGACACAGATGAAAAGCCGTGGTTTTATGATATAAAGCGATATCTTGAAAAGCACGAATATCCTGAAGGAGCCCTGGGTATCGACAAAAGAACTTTGCGAAGATTGGCATCCAACTTCTTCCTCAACGGAAATGTATTATACAAGCGCAACCATGACACTGTTTTGCTTAGATGTGTGGAGAAATGCGAAGCTGAACAGATTCTAAAGGACATTCATGAGGGCTGCTTTGGAACTCATGCGAATGGACATACCATGGCAAAGAAAATATTGAGGGCGGGCTATTATTGGCTTACCATGGAAGCAGATTGTTACCATCATGCCCGAACTTGTCACAAGTGCCAAATATACTCTGATAATATTCATGTACCCACCACTCCATTGAACGTCTTAACCTCACCATGGCCCTTCTCCATGTGGGGAATAGACATGATTGGGATGATTGAACCAAAAGCTTCAAACGGACATCGCTTCATACTGGTGGCTATAGACTATTTCACCAAGTGGGTTGAAGCTGCTTCGTATACCAACGTTACTAAGCAAGTAGTCGCCCGCTTCTTGAAACACAACATCATATGCATATATGGAGTGCCCAGTCGCATCATCACTGGCAATGGGTCGAATCTCAACAACAAAATGATGGACGAGTTATGCGCCAGTTTTAAAATAGAACACCATAACTCGACACCATATAGGCCCAAAATGAATGGAGTCGTAGAAGCAGCCAATAAAAATATCAAGAAAATCATCCAGAAGATGGTGGTCACATACAAAGATTGGCACGAGATGTTACCTTTTGCATTACACGGCTACCGTACTTCCGTACGAACTTCAACAGGGACAACTCCCTACTCATTGGTTTATGGCATGGAGGCAGTTCTCCCAATAGAGGTCGAAATCCCTTCTCTGAGGGTTTTAATGGAAGCTCAACTTGATGAAGCCGAATGGGTAAAAACGAGGTTTGAAGAACTTAATCTCATTGAGGAAAAGCGCTTGACAGCCATATGCCACGACCAGCTTTACCAGAGAAGAATGAAGAGAGCCTTCGACAAAAGAGTGCACCCCAGGACATTCGCGCAAGCAGACTTAGTACTCAAGACGATCATGGCTATGTATAATGAATCTAGGGGAAAGTGGACGCCAAACTATGAAGGCCCATATGTGGTAACAGGCGCATTCTCTGGGGGTGCCCTAAAGCTCGCAACCATGGATGGGGAGGAGTTACCTTATCCAGTGAATGCAGATTTGGTCAAACGATACTTTGCCTAAAAAAGTGGAATAATAAAGCCGCTAAGTCGAAAACCCGAAAGGGCGACTTAGGCAAAATTGGCTATCCCGGTGAACCGAAAACCCGAAAGGGCGGTTCAGGCAAAAATTAGGGATAAAATAAGAATAGGCCCGCTGAGTTGAAAACCCGAAAGGGCAGCTCAGGCAAAAAAGGGCGTCCCGGTGGATTGAAAACCCGAAAGGGCGATCCAGGCAAAAGTTAGGGGCAAAATTCCAAGGCAAAGTATCCATTATGCATGATCGCTCGACCCTAGTACCTAATCAAGAGACATAATTGGTCCGGCCGTCTTTTTACGAAGCAAGGTGTTGAAGACTTCCAAAGCCATGGGATTATTGCAGTGTCGAAACTCAAAGGAACTCTGATTTTTTGCCATTATGTTTTTCTTGCACTGTAATCACCTCATTAAGGGATTACATCTCTGTATACTCACCCATTCAAGGGACAAATCAATATAAAGAGAGATTTCTCAATTAAATTGTGCTCACTCTTTTACTTTATCCGATTGTTTGCAAATTAATTTTTATTTTTGATAATTTGTGTCCGAAATTTCAGCTAAAAAATGTGATAATAAAAAATAATAAAAATATAACTTTTGACAAGGTAGGGAGTTTGCTTTGATGTTCAAAGATATTGGGGAAAATAGATGGTCTCCAAGAAAAATGTCAACAGGTAGAAGCTTTGAATTAGTCGTCAGCTATCCAAGCTTGTCATCATGAAAGGTCTTGCCTTTCTATAGGGTCTATATGAGGTGGTTCCCACAGCGTCGAGTTCAGGAACTAAACTGGGGCAATCAGTTCCCCCGGTCGTCACGGAGTATCTAAATCCGGAGTGTCGAATAGTCCAATCCTCTCACTATCCCCACAGAAAGCCCAATCTTTTATTGGCAACTACAGAAAGCCACTCCAATTGGCACCTTCAATTCACCCTAAAAGTCCAGTATTCATTGGCAACCACTAAAAGTCCACCCTTGATGGAATTCTCCTCACAATAAAGGCCAAATCCATTTGACAACTACCAAATCCCGTCCCTGGTGATATTCCCCGACAAGATTTTATCCCCAGTATACCCGATCATTTGCATTATCATAAGCACGACATACAATATCACATCATATCATAGTCATATCGAGCATTAGCATATCATTAGCATTCTTATCTTGCACTCCCTAGCAGTTGCATCTCAGGTGCATGTTTGTGTATCATAACGCATATCATCGCCATCACCATTAACATGGCATAACAACATAGCAGGATCCAGGATCAGTTTGTAAACATCTTGGCCAGTCCTCCGGTGAAGTTGGCAGTAGTGAATCTGAAAAGAGTTGTTACTCCGCGAGTTCGGGGAATTCTAATCTCCAGCAAGTCATTTTTCAACCATGCAGTTGATAATGATAGTCCCCGGCGACCGTTGCTCTTATGGCTCCCCAAGCAGAGGTTATCTTAAAAAGTTTCTTGAAGACTTTCCCCTACAGAGTTTGGACAGTGTTATTCCTCTAATAAGAATTTTAGCACAACCATCACTCAGCAAATTTATCGCTCGAGATATTGCTTTGGTATCATCGAAGAATCTTATTGGATAAGAGGCTGCTTCGACCATCCGAAGAATCTCAAGTTGTGTTCAGAGATACTGCTTTGGTATCATCGGAGAACCTTATTGGAAGGGACTGCTTCGACCACCCGAAGAATCTCAAGTTGTGTTCAGAGATACTGCTTTGGTATCATCGAAGAACCTTATTGGAAGGGACTGCTTCGACCACCCGAAGAATCTCAAGTTGTGTTCAGAGATACTGCTTTGGTATCATCGAAGAATCTTATTGGATAAGAGGCTGCTTCGACCACCCGAAGAATCTCAAGTTTTGTCAGAGATACTGCTTTGGTATCATCGAAGGACCTTATTGGAAGGGACTGCTTCGACCACCCGAAGAATCTCAAGTTGTGTTCAGAGATACTGCTTTGGTATCATCGAAGAATCTTATTGGATAAGAGGCTGCTTCGACCACCCAAAGAATCTCAAGTTGTGTTCAGAGATACTGCTTTGGTATCATCGAAGAATCTTATTGGATAAGAGGCTGCTTCGACCACCCGAAGAATCTCAAGTTGTGTTCAGAGATACTGCTTTGGTATCATCGAAGAATCTTATTGGATAAGAGGCTGCTTCGACCACCCGAAGAATCTCAAGTTGTGTTCAGAGATACTGCTTTGGTATCATCGAAGAATCTTATTGGATAAGAGGCTGCTTCGACCACCCGAAGAATCTCAAGTTGTGTTCAGAGATACTGCTTTGGTATCATCGGAGAGCCTTAACGAATGAGGGGATGCTTCGACCACCCGAAGAATCTCGAGTCTTGATCAGAGATATTGCTTTGGTATCATCGGAGAGCCTTAATGGATAAGGTACTGCTTCGACCACCCGAAGAATCCCAAGTTCTCAGAGATACTTCTCTGGTATCACGAAGAACCTACTGGATAAGGGGTATCTTCAACCACACAGAGAAGGTCATATTATCCTGTTCAGCTTTTGCATCCTGCTACCCCGTTCTAGTATGTCTCACTGCAGTTTACTTGTTTACCGGACAAATTTTGGGGTCCTCTTGTATCTAATTGACTTCCACCGTAAAATGAACGCCATGCAGCAGTTCATTCCCTCAGGTTTAAGGCAATTAGATAGGGGCATCTGTCATACCCCAAATTTGTCCTACTTCGGCACCTAAAGAGTATTGCTGCTTCTTCTGGCCATGACTCTCTAAGGCTTCGTTTATGAAGACCATGTGTGTGTACAAATTATGGTTATAATCTCTTGCCATTCATGATGAAGAGTGTACCTCCGGCCCCTTATACTCAAATTCATGTGTGTCCTCGTTCTCCCGATCAGACATATATGATATAGTCAATGGCATCAAATACATCGTTTAAGCTTTACTACAAATTATGATATGCACTTGATTCAAGCTGTTCAAAGATATATCACATGATACTTCTAGACACGATCGATTTAGCCTCAAGATGTGTTCAAATTGATTGCAAGTGTCTAGTTTTGTTTGTATTTTAAATCAGTTTGCGACAAACTTAGATTTAGCCTGCAAAATTTCAAGTCATTCCCAGGGTCTCTTTTTTTTTAAATCAAGACCAAGACTTTTGGATCAAGATAAACTTTGTCTTATTTTTCCCGTGAGTTATATGATTTGGTTTGGTCTTATCAAGACACAACTAAACATCAATTCACGTGTGAACACAAGTTGTTTGTAGAGTTTTGGGTACCATGGAGCCAAGTTATGATATGATAACAACCCATAAAAAAGAGTTCCTTTCAAAATATGGCCAAATTACTACAAGCCGTGTGAGGCTATTTGGGTCCATTTCACAAACAATGTTAATATTACAAATATTAATTTCAATTCAACCATCATCAGTACAACAGGATTATCGCCAATTACAAGGATGCATCTACCCGTTGTAAGACTTAAATTCCTAAGAAGCCAAACTCATGACACAAAGAACACGCCACTCTAAATAGGTGTGGATTGTGAATTCACAAAAATTTTATGGCATTACAAAATATTACATAGCTTGTAATCAAAGGATTGAAAAAGGGAGATTCACAATAAGCTAGTCTACGAAGATTTGAACGTGCAAGGAAGTTTTAAACTCCAAATTCTGCAGAATCCCATTCTTCCTCATTTTGAGTCCATCTTTCTAAAGCTCTTCGTGAATACAAGGTTTACGGCTCGAACCTTTGGTCCTCACTTCAAGTGTCATCATTCTCATGCCAAAAATTCAAGATAAAATGGGAGTTAGGAATAAGTAATATTAAAGGAGCATTTTACAGCAAGAATATCAAATTTGCAAACAAGTTAAAGTGAAGACAAAGTTCAGTACAGATTCACCAAGTTCAATAATAAAAAAACTCACAAACAGGTTGTTCAATACGTACCACCTCTGTAGCTTGGCCTTGAACATGCTATGGTGCCACCTGTTTATCCATATCCAGATCCCACCTATAGAAGCATGTTTGCTCCCTATGATGCACAAGCTTATCCGCCACAACACTACGGTGGACATACAATGGCCAATCTTCAGTTAATGGAAATTCAGCATGCAGGTGTTCTTTCGCCAACTGACGCAGTCAAGGAACCTGTGTTTGTCAATGCAAAACAGTATCATGGTATTTTAAGACGCAGGCAGTCTCGTGCTAAAGCTGAATCAGAAAAGAAAGTTACAAGGAATCGGAAGCCATACCTGTACGAATCGCGACACTTGCACGCGCTGAAAAGAGCAAGAGGATGCGGAGGTCGGTTCCTGAATTCAAAGAAAGACGAGAATCAATCATAAAACGGGCATTAGAGAGAGCCGATATCTCTGGTTATTCACATAGACAAGATTTTCATTGAAGGTGTTGTACATTCTCATACCCTTTGAGGAGATTCCTTGATCCACTAGTGAAACCAAAGGCAGCAAACTGCCATCATTCCTTGGATTTACCTCAAAAGATTCAGAAAATGCGAGAGGTGGTGCTGGGTTAAACATATCAGGGGACAAATCAGGTGCTGCAGGTAAAGGCAGGTCAAGCCCTTTAAGGAGATTACCTGATCCACTGCTGAAACCAAAGGCAGCAAACTGCCATCACTCCATGAATTTATTTCAAAAAGAAACAGTGTCAACAAATAAGAACTGTAGGTCAGGGAATGGGACATGTTCCACTATACTTCCAGCCAAAGAATTGGACAAGGACGGGAGGTTTGGTTATTCCACAGCTAACACTGTAGAATCGTCAAATGAAGAGGTGCATATGCCATCAACATCTCAATCTGTACTGAGAATTTCCATGAAGAATGGTCAGCCCCTTTTTACATTTGCTGTTGGCAACAATAGCAACATTCTTGCTGCCACAGTGAAGAGATCCACTGTATTAAAAAAAGATGAATGCAACTGTATCTATACTTTTTACACCTTTAAGGAGATTAAAAAGAAGAATGGAAGCCGAACGAATCACAACAAAAAAAGCAAAGGTCCTGATTATGTTCGCCATGTCATTGCCCAAATGAAGCTTTCTGATATGCACTATCATGATTCAAATAGTCAGAATCGTGTAGAGTCTATCACAAAAGAATTTTTTTTGTTTTCTGTAAAGCTAAAGCAAGGAGATCCTCAGGTGAGTGATTATCAGCCAAATGATGAGCTTGCTGCCATAGTTGTCAATTATGCGAATCAAAACAGTTGCCAGAATGAAAGTCAAGATCTATTACCGGTGACAGCGGTGCTTCCAAGTGGGGTTCATAGTCTTCCAAGTGATGGTGTTGTGGCTGCGGAAGGGGAGAATCCTGATCTTCAGACGCTGTTTAGAAGGTTCTAGAAAGTGGCTGCTCCTTATTGGAGTTCTGATGATAAGGTCCAAGCAAGATTGCAGCTTGCTAGTGTTTTCATTCTCACTCTGGCTACCACTTGAATTAGTGTTGGATTAAGTTTTCTAGGGAGAGATTTCTATAATGCATTTTCCAACAAGGATCAAGAGCAATTTACGAAGCATCTACTTTACTACTTGGGTGGCTTTGCTGGAGGAATCCCGTTTTTTGTATTGAGAGATTATGCAAGAGAGACTCTTTCGTTGAGATGGAGGTCTTGGATGATGAGGTATTACATGGATCGCTATTTGAAGAATCAGACTTTCTATAAACTTCAGTCACAATCAATTATCGATAATCCAGACCAGCGAATTGTTGATGATCTAAGTTCTTTCACCGGAACATCCCTTTCTTTCTCTCTGACACTCTTCAACGCTGCCGTAGACTTAATCTCATTCAGTAACATCTTATATGGAATATATCCTCCACTCTTTATTGTTCTTCTCTTATACTCTATTGGTGGTACAGCTATAAGTGTTTTCCTCGGAAAGGGCCTGGTGACTTTGAATTTCTTGCAAGAGAAAAAGGAGGCGGACTTTCGTTATGGACTTGTAAGGGTTCGGGAAAATGCTGAATCAATTGCTTTCTATGGTGGTGAAGAGAGTGAGATGCAACTTCTTCTGATGCGCTTCAAAAGTGCTTTCGAAAATCTGACCCAATTGCTGATTTCTTCTAGAAATCTGGAGTTCTTCACCAGTGGTTATCGCTATGTCATTCAAATTCTTCCTGCTGCTGTTGTTGCTCCGATGTATTTCTCCGGAAAAATCGAGTTTGGTGTCATCAATCAGTCAGTATCTGCTTTTAATCACATCCTTGGTGACTTTTCTCTCATCGTGTACCAGTTTCAAGCAATAAGTGCTTTTTCTACTGTCATTAATCGTTTAGGTGAGTTTGATGATGTTTTGGACAGAAGCAACTCTAAATCTCACCCAGATTCTTTGGAAGACATAGATATTATATACAAAGACTTTATAAGTTCATCTGTATTGGAATCTAACGGATTAACTCCACAAGAGAAACATGAAACATTATTGGAGATTCCATGGCAGGAATGAACTTCTATCATACATGGAAGCTATTAGGAATCTTGTAATCGAGTTTAGCAAAACCATAATAGTTTGTGGAACGACAGGCATCTCCTGATATCACACTGTTCTCGTTCGACGTAGCTGCTTCTGGGGTTAATATTCTGACGGCCTGGTCACCTATTTTTTGTTCCATCCTAGAATCTGATACAAGTCAAGAGAATTGGTAGCCTGCTCTTAACCACAAAATTGAATCAATTTACTGCACATCAACACAAACTTTGAACAACCATCACCCAAATAACTCGCAAGCCAACACTATTCGCATCGCCACCGCCATGGAACTCTCTCCATCCTCATATGTACAAGCGAATATGGCGAATGCCGGTTCCTCTGGTCAAATTCAGGGTCAACAATTCTCCAACCCTTCTAGCAACCGACTGTGATCATCAGCATTCTCAACATCATGATCCTTAAAATTTCCAACACAGCCAGCAGACAATGCAACAGTTCTCTTCTCTGAATACACAGTAGCAATAGCATTACCAATCGATGCGGGGAGGAATAGGTGGAATGGGACCAGTGAAGTTAGAGCCCCAAGTAAACAACGACCAACTTGGACAGTAACAACTGCAATCAATGAGGAATCTTCCTCCGATGAAATTGGAACAACAACAAATTCAAACAATGAGATCCCTGGCACCAGTTAAAATGGAGCCCCAGCATTGTGATCAACCTTCGTTTTTGCAACAACAACAATTCCTCCAAATGTCGAGACGATCTTCTCAGGCAACCAGAGTTCAGGAAAATATGACTCTAAGTCATTCATTGCACACTAGAAAGAGGCAGAACCTGTTACAAAGCAAAAGTTAACAATTAGGTTATTTTCACACAGTAAAAATTCAAAATCCATGGTAAAATAGCATCTTTTCACAGTAAAATATGAGTAAGACAAATGTTCCCAGAAAAGAGCTAACAAGCAAGGAATGACCAAAAGGCATTCTGAAATCATGCCTCTTTTTCACCCAGAGGTTTTTGAAAGAGAAAACCCTAATCCTAATCAGTGTATAAAAAGGAGATATACTGTTCGTTTGAGGAGGCAGAAAAATTGGAAAAACCCTAAAACAATTACCGGCGGTGAATTGGAAGAGAAAAAACGAGGAACCCTAAAAGCTCTTACCAAATCGAGGGCTCAGCTGAAGAGTGACGACGAAAGGCTTGCTGCGAGCTCATTTCAACGCCGACGGAGGGGAATCACCGAAATCGTCCATCAGGTACTAGCTTCATTGCCTCGTTAGTAACTCCATTGCATCCTCTGAGTTTTTATTTGCGTATATTTCCTCTTGGGTTCAGATATTGCGCTGTTTTGTTCATAGATTAGGTTTTCAATTGAGGAAAATTTGAGGTTTGCTGCGTTTTGGTTTTAGGGTCAGATGTAGAAAATAGGGTTAGGGATTTGTTATCTGGGTTTAGGGAATATGATAGATCGGTGTGAATATCAGGTTTTTCTTAGTTCTGAAAAAATTGGTGGAAGAGATAATGGGATCTCAGTTTGACATATTCACGTGTTGTTTAGAGTCTCCATAGTTTCCTTTTTTTTTCTTTTTCAAAGTTGGTGATCGTTTGATATCCCCAGGAGAGGTCCGTGGGGATTCTCTGAATCATTTATTTTAATTAACTTTAGTTAAAAATTTTAAAAATAAATAACTCTGAATCGTTTATTTTAATTAATTTTAGTTAAGAATTTTATGTAATAATAACTAATTTATTTAATGATTAATGTTAATTTAATTAATTATTATTTTTAATTAGCTTTTTCTTTTAACTTCTAGAACAACACAAATATATTTCACTTTAAAAATTCTATTTTTATTTAATTATTATCTTAATATTTTATCTTTTTTGTTAGTTCTAAACTAATTTAAAAAAACAATTTAATTTAATTTCTTTTCTTCTACTAACTTTAGATATTTAGTTTGTTAATTAGGTTGATATGTCTATATTAGACTATCCCCATTCTATTTAGGTTACTATTTTTTCTTGTGATGTTTTTACATGTTTTATTATCGTATCTCAATTATATTTATGTTGTTCACTTCAACCCATTTCTTTAAAAAAAACTAATATCTTGACTTAATGTCAAGCCCATTTTCAAACACCTTGTAAGTCGGTCGTTTTACAATCGCCATCAACCTTATAGCCTACTCTTGGACTTTGTACAATGACGCTTGTCACACCTCACATATAAAATTAAGATCAAATTCATTCCTAACTTGATCCAACGTCAAGTATTTTCAAACAAATGCACATAACCTCTAACTTTTCCTAAACCCATGATTATATCAAGTCTCCCTATTCTACTTGTAAGTCGAGTGCCTTGACCTCGCCATCGACCTTACCCTATACCGTAGGGCCTCCTATCCTTTAACCCCACTTTGCTCTTCCTACACGTAAATTACAAACCTTAATTCATATCAAGCAAATTTTTTCTTTAAATCAAACTAAAATACTTAATAACTATTTAAACACAATTTTCAATATTAGATGAAAAAGAGAGAGTCCCAAGTCTTTGGGTCTCTCTCCCAATTGTTTGGGTCTGAGGAGTCTTTCTCAAACCCGAGCAATTGTCTTCTAAGGAAAACCCTTCTAAAAACAATAAATTTATTCGAGCCTATTTTTCTAAACACATAGGATGAAAAGAGAGAGCTCCAAGTCTTTGGTTCACTCTCCCGATTACTTAAGGTACAAGAAGTCTTTCTTGAGTTTCGAGTAATCGTCATCCGATTAATGCACTCTAATCATATTAAACATCTTTCATAATATTAGATGAGAAAAGGAGAGAGCTCCAAGTCTTTGGTTCACTCTTCCGATTATTTGAGGTCCGAGAAGTCTTTCTTAAGCTTCGATTAATCCTCATCTGTTAAAGTACTTTAATCATTCGAATATCGCTCAAACAATTCCCTTTACGATGAAAAAGAAAGTGTTCCAAGTCTTTGGTCCACTTTCTCGACTACTTGAATCCGAGAAGTCTTTCTTAAGCTTCAAGTAGTTGTCATCCGACCAATCTCATCTTTCAAACGCCATTCAAACAATTCCTTTAGCAATGAAAAAGAAAGTGTTCCAAGTCTTTGGTTCGCTTTCCCGATTACTTGGGCCCGAGAAGTCTTTCTCAAGCTTCGAGTAATCGTCATCCGATTCACTCACTCGTACCCAATTCCATTAACACTTAGATGAAAAAGAGAGAGCTCCAGGTCTTTGGTTCACTTTCCCGATTACTTAGGGACCGAGGAGTCTTTCTCGAGCTTCGAGTAATCGTCATCCGATTAACCCATTCAAACCACATCTTATCCTTTTGCAATTGAGGTTGAAAAAGAGAAAGTTCCAAGTCTTTGGTTCACTCTCCCGATTACTTGGGTCCGAGAAGTCTTTCTTAAGCTTCAGGTAATCGTCACCTCCAGTTAAACATCCAATACATCTAACCAATCTAATTCCTCGCCCTCGTGCGACCACAACCCTAAAACCTATTCAAATATATCCTCTCTTATAAACCAAATACTTAACCAATCAAACTCTACTCGCCCTCGTGCGATCTAGAACTCAAACCACTCTTAGAAAGAACATTGTTTAATCTCTTCTTCCACGTATAACAAACTCGTGCTTCAGCCTCCCCTAGCGAGCAGACAAGCCAACGTTTAGCAGTTAGAACGCGACCTAAACACTCGTTCATTTACCAACCCTTTTACCGTAGTTAGCCGAACTACGGCTGCTCTGATTCTTCATTCCCTCTTGAATGTAAGATACGTAGGCACAAGATTGCGACGATTTTGGCGAGCACAATCCTCTCTTTTACCTGTAGTCTTCCGAACTACGAATGCTCTGATTTTCCACTTCTTACAAGTGAAGATACGTAGGCACAAGGGCCCCAATCCTTGGCGAGCACCCTATCTTAATAATCACCCCTTTTCCTATTAGCAAGCAATCCCTTTAGAAGATACACAAACATAGTTAATTTTCTCTCGCGAATCGACTCAAGAGGTTCCCGTTGAGTACAACGGACGTAGAGGGTGCTAATACCTTCCCTCTATGTAATCGAATCCCGAACCTAGAATATTGGTTGTGATGACCATGTTCTTATCCCTTTTAAGGTTTTATCGATATTTTCCTATTCCATCCTTGGAATGAATAAGGTTTGGTGGCGACTCTGTTTCGAACAGTATTTTCCGCGGCCATCGCGAGGATCGTATTTTTCGAGGTACGACACTATCAACGATCCTACCTGTCACTACTCGAAAAATGCATCGCGCAACGACAGGGAGGAAAAAAAGGATAGACAGAAGAGTCGCCACCGAACTTTATTTATCCCATGAGGGGAAAGGAAAATATTGAGAAAACCTTAAGAAAATAATGGATAAGATGGTCTCGCAACCTAGAACGGGTTCGGAAGCCGGTTATGTGAGGGGAAGGTATTAGCACCCCTCGCATCCATCGTACTCGATGGGAACCTTTTGTTTGTCGATGTGTGAATTTATTTGCTTAAACATTATGCTATAAGAAGTGTTCCATAGGGTAAAAGAAGGGTTAGAAACAGGAAAGTTAGGAGGAAAGAGAGAACGGGGAAAAAGAGAAAGAACAGACTCGGTAGGACTTCGCAGTCCTATGCCTACGTATTCTCAATAGATGTGAGAAAGTCAGAGTCGACGTAGTTCGGGGAACTACAGATATGGGGGGAATATGCTCGGCAAGGATTGTGGCCCTTGTGCCTACGTATCTTTACTTGAACGAAGTAAAGAATCAGAGCAGCCGTAGTTCGGCCTACGGTTTGTTAATGTTTTTATGGATGATGCTATCGTGCGCATTCTAGCAGTTTAGGTGTATTTCTGCTCGCATGTGAGGAGACTTAGGCGTTACCTGTTTACGGTAGAACGGACGTAACATATCCTTTTTGAAAGATTTATTAGTTTTCGCCATGCAAGGCAAGGAGTCACGTTTGATTGGTTGATTTGTTTTTTAGGGGCGAGATAAATCCTCGGATAGTAACCCCTACGGGTAGTACCCAATTCGTTATCTCAGAGTTTTTGTTATGAAAAGGTGTGGCAAACGTAGCGTCTTTGTATTGAAAGACGAGTATCGAGACCACCCCCACTACAGTGAGCATCCCAACACTCGGAGAGGAAGAAGACTACACTTAATCCTCTCTCTTTAATTCAATACAAAGAGAACTTCGTTCTCTTATTAAAGATGTTTTTGGTTTTGAATGGTAAGTACTTTTGCGAAATAGAACCCTACGGTAAACGTCAGTACTCGGGATAGGAGAAGGCCTACGCCTAACCACTCCACGACCATTCAAGTTGTTTATAAGAAAAGAGATTTGAAAATGCACTCGGTACGGGACCAAGGTTTTAGGTGAGAAAGTTGCGGAAGGAAGTTGTGGAAAGGAGAGATGGTGGAAGAAAGTCACGTCTTCGTATTGGAAGACGAGTGTCTAAACCACCCACACTACAGTGAGCATCTCGACACTCGGAAAGGAAAAAGTCTACACTTAATCCTTTTTCTTTAGTCCAATACAAAGAAAAATTGATTCTTAACGAAAGGGATTTTGAAAACGCACTCGGCGCGGGGCCGAGGTTTTAGGAGGAAGGGTTTGAAAATGTAAAGAATTGGAAAGAAAGACGTCTTCATATTGAAAGACGAGTGTCTAAACCACCCACACTACAGTGAGCATCTCGACACTCGGAGAGGAAGAAAGTCTACACTTAATCCCCTCGTTTAGTTCAATACAAAGATGATTTGATTTTGAATATGGTTTGACAATGTTTTTGAATCGAGTCAGGACAGGTGATGAAGAGAGAAAAGAGGTGGTCTCAGATCCAACATTACTCATCAATAATTTGACTGGTAATGAATTACGGAGGTCTCGTCATCGACCTCAAAGTCAAAAAAAATGCCCAAAAACAAATGAAGAATGGAATTCAACTTCTAAAAGGAAAATAATAAAAATATCCTAAAAGAAAATAAAATTGCATAAAATATAATATATTTTGTAGAATTATAAAAGAAATATTAAAAAAGAAATCAATATAAATATAATATATGCAACTTAATGAGAATAACAGAATACTAATATAAAACAAAATATATAATATATACATATAACAAAATAAAATATTAACTAAATATATATAATATATTTACATAAAAAATACAATATGTACATAATAATAATAATAATAATAGAAGAAAAAAAAACACAATAAAAATATATAAAATATTTAAAAGGAAATGAAATTGGGGGGTGAGAAGGTTAGCGAGGTCACGGTTGGGCTCAAAAGCCCAAGAACAAAAATTCAGTCAACAAAAATGAAATTAAAAAAAAAAAGTAAGAAAAAAAAACCCGTTCTTCGTATCACTTGCACCGTATCTCTCTTCATCTCTCTCTGTTCAAAACCATCGCCGGCGATATCACTTACTACGCCGCGAATCACAGATCGCAACAACACAACTCATTCAAGAGTATGATCGTTTCGTGTTCCGTGTGTGAAGCTAGATCGTCGATGTTGAAACTTCGTGTGGGTTTGTAGGTGTTGACGAGATCTGGGTGTTTGGAAGAATGAAGGTTGTTTCAGAGCTGTGGGAGGTAGAATGGGTTTTGAAGAAGATTAGCGGTTAAGGGGAGTTTTGAGTTTCTGGTATGAGTTTGAAGAAGTTGTGGGAGTTGGTGTTCCGTTAATGGATTTCGAATGGAGGTGAGAGTGATGGCGAAGAGGTGTTGTTGGTCGAAGCTCCGAAGTAAGCTGGTTTAGGCGAGTTTCGAGGCTGAGCGGAGGGAGGTTATTGTTGAAGATTGAGGAAATTTATGGGGTTGAAGATGGTTGATTCGAAAACGCTATGAGCTGGGTTTTTTATGGGCTATGTTTGTGTGTTTGAAGAAAACGAAAATGGGGGTTCGAGTTTTTTGGTTGAAGCTTCGCTTGTTTGAAAATGGTGGCTGCTCAGAACTTGATTTGGGAGATTTTCGCTTTTCGAAATTGGGTGGTTGTTGTATTGAGATGACAGAGATGATGGAAGGAAGGGAAAGCTCGTCTTGTTGAAGATGAATGAATATCGTATAGTGGTGAAAATGGAAGAGCTTGGCAAAGTTGAACATGGTTGAAGAGTGAGTTCCCGTTTTTTTCCATTTTGAAAAGGTTAAAAGGGAGTTATGAGGGTTCTGCGGTTGAGTGGGTTCTGTTGTTGTGGTTTTGAAATGATGTCGAACCGAGTTTTTGGGTCGAGAATCAATAGAAGGAGGTAGTTGAGTTCAGGTTTCGAAGAGCCTCTTTTGAAAGTAAACTGGTTTGGTTTTTTGTGAAGGTTAATCTCCTAACGAAGGTTCGGCTCTCTGAAGAGCCTCTTTTGCTTTTATTCTCTCTCGAAAACTCACCGCCAGGAAACAAATCAACACAGATTAAGATTATGAAGACAGGAAAATTAATGGAATACTTACAGAGTTGGAGCGAATCCGACAAGTTCTCACGCTAGCAATGAGGAGTTTGGATGATGCACAGCTTTTTGTTGAACTGATACCACCAGATTGTCAACACCGAAAGCAGATAAGCTCCATCTTCAATCTTTTCTTTTTCGGTTTTATGTGAGTTTTATTGGTTTGAGGGATGAAGGTGAGTTGTGAGAGAGGGCGGTTGTTCACAGAATCCCCCCCTTCTCTCCAAAATGAAGCCTTTATAGTGAAACCAATTAGGTTTAGCAGACCAACTCTTGAAGCTCTGAAATTCTATGCACCTTAGGTTTTAGGTTTGGTCTGCTACTAATCTGTCATATTCCCATTCTTGTGTTAAGACTGTGGTACTGCAATTGCTTGCTACTGCTCTGTATTTGCCATTTTTGTGAATGTGTCTCTGCCCTATTTCCTTACCTCTGAATTCTGTCTGTCTAGGTTGAAAAAATCTGATATTTTACCCTGAATTTTTACTGCTTTGTTTGTGATTTTTTACTGCTTGGATTTATGCTGATGGGGCAATTTGCTGACTTCAAATGAACTCTGACTTTAGCCCTTTTACTTTCAAATATCCACTAAACTTGACATGCTTATCATATTTTGCAGGGAATTACCAATCAATGAAATTGTCATGGGATAGGTTCACTACAACTCTCTTTAGAAGATAACTCATATTCCCATGTGTGTGAATCTGGTGCAGAATATGTCGGCTTCATCGAAACCGTCACAGGTACATTGTTGGTGTTTTTGCACATAAGTCATTATTGATCTTGCTTCTTGCTATTGTAGACCATGCTGCTGCTGAGCCTGTTGACGAGACAAGCTATGATAGTGGAATTGGAACTTTCGTTGTTCTAGTGACAAGTCATCCATGCATTCAATCAAAAATTCCATATTTCTCTCCATTAGTGAACTGGTTGACAGTTGCAGGCGATCATAATCACACTGGGTGACTGGAGTATCAGGTTCCAGCTCAGTCATAAAAGCGCTGATAAGGGCAGAATTTGAAGCCTTGATGGGTATTCCCTCAAAGATATCCACCCATGATAAGTTTTTTTTCTTCACTTTATCCCCAGTAAAATTATTGCTGCGATACAGTTCCATAAATGAGTCTGAGAGCTTTAATGCCTTCAAAGCTAGGACACCTTGATCAGACCTTGATGGGTCATATATTATGAAAACACAGCGTCTAATATTCTCCTGGTAATTCATACAGGTTTCGATCAGCTCCACAGTTTGATAGGAACCAAGCAATGTGGACTGGTATCATCCAACGGTATTATTGTCAACATTAACCTCCCTCAAGCACCTCATCATTTCAAGCTGGTAATTGGCACCATCAGCTTCAATTTCCTCATCCTCCTCCCTCATCGAAAAAGGGAAGCAGTTGGTAACTTCAAGAACACTACCAACATCCAACCCAAGAAGTTGTCCAGTGACTAAAGAAAGTGAGTGGTCCTTACAATGCTTAATTATCTTCAGGATAACCAGTCCTTCCAACTGAACGACTCTAAGAGGAGTTGCAACCTCTTCCGTTGCGACAACTTGAAGAAAAGTCCTAGCAGTAGTTGTAGTTGCCATGTTGTGAATTTGAAGCGTAGCAACCACCGCGAGAATCGATAGGGGTGAGGGAAAATGTGCAGGATGTTGCAGCTGTTGCATTTTGTATCTTGTAGGTCTTGAAGAATTTTTGTGTAGGACATGTCTTTTTTGCTCAAATGTTGTGTAGTATTGGTGTGATGTGGGACCTGAGTTTTGTACCGTCTGTCAAGAAAGGCGCAGGCCTTAACAAGGAACATCATAAAAGATGCTTGTGTTGTGTGGCTATTTGGGTTTGACGATTGTAAATGGGAGATGTGGACCAAACTAACCATGGCATGTGGGTTTAATGTTTTATAAAAACATTATTATATTTTGTAAGAAAAATATTCATGCTTCTCACATGACATAATCCATGCTTGCTTTGGGGTTGAATTAGACAAGGATTCCTATTTTTTGATATTTTCCTTTGTTGATAGGCTTACATAACAATTAACATTTGAATTTCTATGTTGGATCCAACATCTCTAATTTCCCAAACATATACCCTTCTTGAAGTACTTATTTGAAACTCGAACCGATCCTTAAAAAAGAATACAAACCAATATTGAATCAATCTTCTTGATATGATATTAAACATGAATTGAATCAATCTTCTTGATATGATATTAAACATGAATCAAACTTGGATTTTGAATGAGTTAGAGTTTTGAACCAATAAAAACCATTAACAAATAAATCTCTGAGATTGTCATTTGCAATACTACACCAAACTTTCACCATGCATCAAAAGCTCATTCAGCAACATCCCACTCAAATCATGCATATCTTGACCTCAATAACAAAATAGACCCCCTTCTGACTGATAAATTAAGTCAAACCTGAACTTCCACATATACTTTACTCCTTCCTGACTTACTAAACCTCAAACAAAACCTAATCCAATTCAACTCAATCTTATATTTTTTTTTGATTTTCTGGATAACAGTTGATGGATGGGTATACAAATGCAAGTTATATACAGGGTAGGGCAAATTTAGGGTATGACAGATGCCCCTATCTAATTGGCTTGGACCGGGGAAAATGAACTGCTGCAGCGTTCATTCTCCGGAGGTAGAAATCAATTAGATATAAAGAAAACCCTGAATTTGTCCAAAAGAGAAAGAAATGCTTGAGAAATAAATGCTTGGGAATGAATTTGTCCCTAAAGGATGATAGTACACTCACACACACTGCCCTGACATCAAAAGGATGTAAGGGATCCATTACCAAAAGGATAATGGAGGACAAATGCTAGTCATGACACCAAAAGGATATTAGACCCATCACCGAAAGGATGATGGAGCGAAACAAAATCAACCCTGACACCAAAAGGATGTAGGGAGGATAAGCTTCTCTGAAGAGATTGCCACTTATCACTGAAGATGGATAAGCTTCTCTGAAGAGATTGCCACTTATCGCTGAAGATGGATAAGCTTCTCTGAAGAGATTGCCACTTATCACTGAAGATGGATAAGCTTCTCTGAAGAGATTGCCACTTATCACTGAAGATGGATAAGCTTCTCTGAAGAGATTGCCACTTATCACTGAAGATGGATAAGCTTCTCTGAAGAGATTGCCACTTATCGCTGAAGATGGATAAGCTTCTCTGAAGAGATTGCCACTTATCACTGAAGATGGATAAGCTTCTCTGAAGAGATTGCCACTTATCGCTGAAGATGGATAAGCTTCTCTGAAGAGATTGCCACTTATCACTGAAGATGGATAAGCTTCTCTGAAGAGATTGCCACTTATCGCTGAAGATGGATAAGCTTCTCTGAAGAGATTGCCACTTATCGCTGAAGATGGATAAGCTTCTCTGAAGAGATTGCCACTTATCACTGAAGATGGATAAGCTTCTCTGAAGAGATTTCCACTTATCACTGAAGATGGATAAGCTTCTCTGAAGAGATTGCCACTTATCACTGAAGATGGATAAGCTTCTCTGAAGAGATTGCCACTTATCGCTGAAGATGGATAAGCTTCTCTGAAGAGATTGCCACTTATCGCTGAAGATGGATAAGCTTCTCTGAAGAGATTGCCACTTATCACTGAAGATGGATAAGCTTCTCTGAAGAGATTGCCACTTATCACTGAAGATGGATAAGCTTCTCTGAAGAGATTGCCACTTATCACTGAAGATGGATAAGCTTCTCTGAAGAGATTGCCACTTATCACTGAAGATGGATAAGCTTCTCTGAAGAGATTGCCACTTATCACTGAAGATGGATAAGCTTCTCTGAAGAGATTGCCACTTATCACTGAAGATGGATAAGCTTCTCTAAAGAGATTGCCACTTATCGCTGAAGATGGATAAGCTTCTCTGAAGAGATTGCCACTTATCACTGAAGATGGATAAGCTTCTCTGAAGAGATTGCCACTTATCGTTCAAGTGTGCTGGAGAAAACTCACTGGGGAACACCCATGGCTTTACTGAAGATGCCCCTGATTGGGCTAAATGTTAATTTGGAGATTTGATGAGCCGCGGGCGTACAATACGTCATGGGAAATACCCATGGTCTTGAAATGGTGCCCCTGACCGGGATGAATTTTGCTTTGAAGCTCTTGAGTTTGCCCAACGAAGGTTGCACAACTTCGTGGGGAACACCCACTGTCTTGCGGAAGATGCCCCTGATTAGGCTGATTATGGTCTTGAAAATTTTCGAATTTGATCCTGGATCTGAGCTCGCATGTGCTAATGCTTGATGATAATGATGTTCCATAAAAAGTGGAAATGCAAATGCAATTGCTAACACGCGGAGATGCAAAAGCTAGGGGGTATTATATGATCGTGGGTATGCATATGATACAAGATGCTTATGATGTCGAATGCGATGCGTATGATGCATATGATTGTAGACAGACAAATGGAAATGCAGGTTATATTTTGGTAGTTGCCAAGGTAGATTGGAGTTTGGATCATGTGGGAAAGTGAAGGGCAAGCCTGACTTCCTGACATCATTTCTTCATGATGTAATAAGACCTGGAGGTGCTGGTACCGTCAACTCGGGGCCTGCTCTGCTCTGCTCCTTAGAGTTGTGGTTACCCTTTGGTTACCATAAAGAGTAAGTTATTCCTTAAATTATTCTACCATAATGTCATTATATGCAAAACTCATCATCAAATAAACGAAACTTGCATACAAATGGTAAGAAAAATAGAACAGAAAATCTTTAATAAAAGTAATTTTTATTGATGGAAACCCATAAAAATGGGAAAATTACAAAAGGATGCAATTCCTAAAAGAGGTAATTGCTTTGAAAGAAAAAGCTAAGACAATGTCGAAACAGTTCCTGCCAAGTTTCAAATCTTCTATGTCTCGTATGTCTTTGAAGACCCTTCACGCCTGGCTTCTGAGTGCAACGATTGAATTGATCCTTCTCAACCAGGAGCTTGATAGTCACGGAAGAAAATTCACAAATCCCCTCGGGATGCAGTTCTGCCTTTTCGAATCCCTAACTTTTGCCTAGGCCGCCCTTTTAGGTTTTCAGCCTATCAGGATACTTTTTTTTTTACTTCTAGTCCCTAATTTTGCCTGAACCATTTTTATGGTCCACCAGGACGTCCATTTTTGCGTGGATTTTCTTTTTGGGTCCACCGGGCCTATCTTTTAGGCATAATATTTTTTAACTGCATCCGCATTCACAGGGGATGAGAGATCGTCACCATCCATGGTTGAAAGGATCAAGGCTCCTCCAGAGAAAACTTTCTTTACTATATACGGACCCTCATAGTTTGGTGCCCATTTTCCCCTTGGATCGACGTGAGTTGGCTGAATTTTCCTCAGTACCAAATCTCCTGCTTGGATGTGTCGTGGGCGAACCTTCTTATCAAAGGCCCTCTTCAATCGTTTTTGGTATAACTGTCCATGACAGATGGCCGTCATGCGCTTCTCGTCGATGAGATTGAGTTGGTCGAGTCTGGCTTGTATCCATTCGGCCTCATCTAGCTTGACGTCTGCCAAAATCCTTAAGGAGGGAATCTCTACTTCAATGGGCAATACTGCTTCCATGCCATATACGAGAGAAAACGGGGTTGCCCCTGTGGAAGTGCGCACTGAGGTGTGGTAGCCATGCAATGCGAATGGCAACATCTCGTGCCAGTCTTTGTAAGTCTTCACCATCTTTTGGACGATTTTCTTAATGTTCTTATTTGCTGCCTCAACAGCTCCGTTCATTTTAGGGCGATAAGGTGTTGAATTGTGGTGTTCAATTTTGAAGTTTTCACACAACTCTTTCATCATCTTATTGTTGAGGTTTGAACCGTTGTCTGTAATGATCTTGTTCGGGATTCCATATCGACAAATAATCTCTTTCTTGATGAAGCGAGTCACCACTTGTTTAGTGACGTTGGCATAGGACGCAGCTTCTATCCATTTGGTAAAGTAATCGATGGCCACTAAGATAAAACGGTGCCCATTTGAAGCGGTTGGCTCGATGCGTCCGATTACATCTATACCCCACATAGCGAAAGGCCAAGGCGAAGTCAAAACATTCAGAGGGAGTGGTGAAGTATGGACCTTGTCTGCGTAAATTTGGCACTTGTGGCATGACTGGACATGGAGACAACAATCCGTTTCCATCGTCATCCAATAGTATCCCGCCCTCAAAATCTTTTTAACCATATTATGACCACTAGCATGTGTCCCAAAAGATCCTTCATGCATTTCATTTATGATACGTTCTGCTTCGTGTTTATCCACGCATCTGAGTAGAATCGAATCGTAATTCCGCTTGTATAACACGTCACCACTGAGGAAGAACTTTGAGGAGAGCTTTCTGAGATACTTCTTGTCAGTGATAGTTATGCCTTCTGGATATTCCTGTGTCTCTAGATATCGCTTGATATCATATAACCAAGGATGATCATCAATTTTAGTTTCCTCCACATCGGCCGCTAGGCAATAAGCGGGTTCTTCCAAATATTCCAAACGGATGGATGGCGCCTCATTCTTCCACTTGACTTGAAACATGGATGCTAGTGTTGCTAGAGCGTCAACCAAATGATTTTCTCCTCTGGGAATGTGATGAAAATTGATCTCATCAAAGTACGGGATTAGCTTCAAGACATGATCTTTGTAAGGAATTAACTTGAGGTCCAGTGTTTCATACTCCCCTTTAATCTGGCATATGACAAGCGCGGAATCTCCATAGACTTCTAGAATCTTGATTCTATTATCAATGGCAGCTTCAATTCCGAAAATACAAGCTTCATATTCGGCCATGTTGTTAGTACATTTGAAGCATAATCTGGCGGTGAATGGCAAGTGAAAGCCAGTTGGAGAAGTGACGATTGCCCCAATTCCACAACCTTTGGCATTTGCGGCACCATCGAACACGAGCGTCCATCGCGATTTTGGTTTGGGTCCCTCATCTGGGCCTGGTGTGGTATAATCTCTGGCAAACATGACGTCTTCGTCGGGGAAATCGAAGCGCATGGACTGGTAGTTGTCCATAGGTTGGTGGGCAAGGTAGTCAGAGAGTACACTTCCTTTGATAGCTTTCTGCGTAACATACTGGATGTCATATTCTGTTAACACCATTTGCCAACGAGCCACTCGCCCGGTGAGAGCGGGCTTCTCGAATATGTATTTGACAGGATCCATCTTGGAGATCAACAAAGTCGTATGGGTGAGCATATATTGTCTCAAGCGTTTTGCTGCCCAAGCCAATGTGCAACATGTCTTCTCGAGCATTGAATATCTTGTTTCACAGTCGTTAAACTTCTTGATGAGGTAATAAATTGCATGCTCTTTCCTGCCAGTTTCATCATGTTGTCCCAACACGCATCCTATGGATCCCTCTAGCACAGTCAGGTACATGATCAGGGGTCGTCCGGGTACTGGAGGCATCAAGATCGGCAGTTCTTGTAGGTATTCCTTTATTTTCTCAAAGGCTTTCTAACAATTATCGTTCCATACCACAGCTTGATCCTTTCGAAGTAATTTGAAGATGGGCTCACAAGTGGCCGTTAGATGAGATATGAACCTGGCGATATAGTACAACCTCCCAAGGAAACCTCGGACTTCTTTTTCAGTTTTGGGTGCCGGCATCTCTTGGATAGCTTTGACCTTATCTGGATCGACTTCAATCCCTTTTTGGCTCACAATAAAACCTAGCAGTTTACCAGATCTTACACCAAAAGTGCATTTGTTGGGATTTAATCTCAGCTGGAATTTCCTTAATCGGGCGAATAGCTTTTCCAAGTGGATGAGGTGCTCTTCCTCGGTCTGAGATTTTGCAATCATATCGTCTACATAGCACTCAATCTCTTTATGTATCATGTCATGGAAGAGAGTGACCATTGCTCGCTGATATGTTGCGCCTGCGTTCTTAAGCCCAAACGGCATGACCTTGTAACAGAAAGTTCCCCATGGAGTGATGAAAGTTGTTTTTTCCATATCTTCGGGCGCCATCTTAATCTGGTTATATCCAGAAAAGCCATCCATAAATGAGAAGACAGAGAACTGGGCCGTATTGTCTACTAGCACATCAATGTGTGGTAAAGGGAAGTCATCTTTCAGACTCGCTCTATTAAGGTCTCTATAATCTACACACATTTGCACCTTCCCATCCTTCTTAGGTACTGGGACAATATTCGCTATCCATTGTGGATAGCTGGATACTGCCAGAAAACCAGCGTCTAATTGCTTTTGCACTTCCTCTTTGATCTTGAAGGACATCTCTGGCTTTGTTCTCCTCAACTTTTGCTTCACCGGCGGGCAACCTTCCTTGAGAGGTAGTTTGTGCATCACAATCTCTTCATCTAGACCGGGCATATCTTTGTAAGACCAAGCAAATACGTCAACATACTCTCGAAGCAATATTACTAGTTTTGACTTAATCTCTGACTCCAAAGCTGCACCTATCTTGATTTCTTTGGCATCCTCTTCAGTTCCCATGTTGATGACTTCAACCTCTTCTTGGTAGGGCTGAATGACCTTTGACTCCTGCTTCAATAGTCTAGCTAGCTCTTCTGGGAGATCACAATCTTCCTCGCAGTCTTCGTCGGCCTGGTAGATCGGGTTATCAAAGTCATATTGGACCATAGCGGGGTCGTTATTGACAGGAGCAAGGGAAGATCTGCACGATGAATGACTTCATGCTTTATTAATTTTTTTATTTTTTAGAAAAGGTTGACAGAAAGAAGGAAAAAAAAACAAAACATCGTCTTTCAAAGATAATTTTATGTTCAAAAAGTAAAAACGAAAGAAAGAGAGCGTAATTGGATGCGAAAGTTTATTTATTGATGATAAGTTGTGCTTTAAAAGCAAAAATCCCTACAACATGATCCATATGCCTTGGGCAGAGCATATGATTTTTTTTAGGTAAAATAAAAAGGGAATTACTCGTCTACTAGAGTAACTTCGAGGATTTCGACGACTCTCCAATTGTTCAAAGTTTGATTAGGCGCCCTAGGATACACCATACACAGCTCTTCATGATCTTCGGCTTCAGTTTCCAAAAACATGACTTGACCATCGACAAGGTGGCCTCCACTAGTAAAAACCAACGGAGTTGCAAGCTCTTTGCCCTTATCAGTTGCATTCTTCTTCTTGTAGCCTAGACCAGCTCCATTTTTGTTGACGGGCAATTCCAACACCCTGCCCCATCCTCGCGGATGTCCTTCCTCTATCACTGTCCTCGCGTCCTTCAAAGTCACTATTGAAGATGCTGGCTTTTCGTAAATCATTTCAACATTGATTACTTCAAAAGCTTGAAACGGTGTCTCATGCACTTCATTTCCTACTTCCACATAGCGGAAAGAAGCAAGATGGCTCACAAGAACATCTTCCTCACCCTCAATGATGACCATCTGATTGTTAATCATAAATTTGATCTTTTGATGCAAGGTTGAAGTTACAGCACCTGCGGAATGAATCCACGGACGACCAAGAAGGCAACTGTAAGCGGGGTATATATCTATTACGTAAAATGTAATGATGAAAGTATGAGGTCCGATCTTGATCGGGAGATCAACCTCGCCTACCACAGTTCTCTTAGCTCCATCAAAAGCTTTTACAATAGTTTGACTTGGCTTCATCACAAGTCCTTTAATTGACAGCTTGCACAACGAGCTTTTTGGTAACACATTCAACGATGAGCCAGTGTCAACAAGCACCCTAGAGAATACAACATCCACACATTCGATAGTAATGTGCAAGGCCTTGTTATGATTTTTACCTTCGGGAGGTAATTCACTATCATTAAAGCTTAAAATATGACCTGATGCAATATTTCCCACCACTTCTTCAAACTGTACTACTGATATCTCCTCTGGCACATGAGCTGCCTTCAAGAATTTTAGCAGTGCTTCTTGATGGGCCTTTGAACACATTAACAGTGACAGCATGGATATCTTCGAGGGTGTCTAATTGAGCTGGTCAATCACTTTGTAATCGCTTTTCTGAATGATTCTTAGAAACTCCTCCGCTTCATCATTTGGGATGCCTTTCTGTTTAGATGACTGCCCCTGTTCATTGGTGCTCGGTACGGCAATACCTTTCCTTGTATTGTCACTGCTGTTGACAGGAGGTGCAGTTAGAGCGAAGATTCGACCACTTCTAGTGACGCCTCCGGTTCCCACGATGTTCTCTACAGTCTTCTTTTCTTCCAATACATCTTCTTCTACCACCTTCTGTCCATTGAGAAAAACAGTTTCATCGTATAACCAAGGTACAGCTTTCGTGCTCTCGTATGGAAACGGAGTTGGGGCCGAAATGACAAGCTGGTTCATTAATGGTGGAGACATAGGTATTTCAACTGGATCATACGGGATCGGCAGTGGGATAGAAGTATGTCCATACATGTTGTCCCATTCCTCCTCATCGCACGGTATGGTCAATGGTGTGCGAGTCGAATTGTCAAATGGGATCCAAAGCTCATATCCATCATCATATGGTATCTCCAATGTTTCGAACGGAATTTCAAGAGTAGCAACTTCCTCAATCTTTGATAGTTGTTCTGCTACTAATACACCCTGATCAATTAGGCTTTGTATGCCTTTCTTTAGCTCAGTGCATCCTTGAGATCCGTCCATGCAATCATGGCAATTAGTTGAACATCCTGGATAAATGTTTTTCAACAAGAGTTGCTCCTTAATAGTGGAAAGTGGTGTCCTTAATTTCTCAATATCTGAAATTAATCGGATCCCCTTAGAGCCTTCAATCATGTTTGTTGAGTGGTGAGGTGGCATTGGATTAGTCTTGATGTTCGGAGTATTTCGGGTAAAGTTTATCGCTTTTGAGTCGATAAGATTCTGCACAATGTATATTTTAAAGCCTTACAATTCTCAATGCTATGGCCTGGGGCGCCAGAGTGGAATTCACATCTCGCATTCACGTCGTAACCGTAGGGGAGAACAGCCGGAGGATCTTTCATTTCCCTAAGTTGAACGAGACCTCATTTCAATAAGAACGGAAGCAATTTGGCGTAGGTGGATGGAATTGGATCAAGCCTTCTTTCTGGTTTTCTCTGCCCTTGATACTGATTTTGTCTTGGTTGATAGGGTTGTTGTTGTCGATTTTGCTGAGTCGCCGGCTGATTTGCTGGAATGGAAAGTGGTTGCTGTGGAGCAATGGCAACAATGTGGTGATAACCTTGGTGAGTTCTCCCTCTATTGGTGAACACAGCACTAGCTTCGCCTTCCCTTTTCTTAACGAAACCCTGATAGGGCTTCTTGACCCCACTTGAAGATCCGCCGGCATTCTGAATCTTTCCTGCCTTCATAAAACTCTCTAGTCTTTCCCCAGCCGTGACAAGTTCAGAAAACACTGTAGAGGTTGTAGAGGCTAGACGCTCAAGGATCGGTCCTTGCAGCGTGCCCATGAAGAGGTCTGTTAGCTCTTTCTCTATCAACGGGGGTTGTACTCTTGCAGCTACCCCCCTCCACCTCTGAGCAAAGTCTTTAAAGGACTCATTCGGTTTCTGGGTCAAACTCTGGAGTTGCATCCGATTTGGAGTCATGTCAGTATTGTACTGATAATGTTTCACGAAAGCGTCTGCTAACTCCTTCCAGCTTTTCACATTGGATCGTTCAAGTTGCATGTACCATTCCAAAGAAGCCTCTGTCAAACTATCTTGAAAAAAATGGATTAACAGCTTCTCATCATCGGAATATGCAGCCATCTTTCTGCAGTAAGACCTTATATGGGTTCTAGGACAACCGTTACCCTTGTATTTCTCGAAGGTTGGGATTACAAACTTCGGAGGTATCTTAACTCCGGGTACAAGACATATTTCAGCAGCATCTAGTCCCAAAACATCGGGGCCTTGCAATGCCTTCACCATCTCTTGTAAAGCATTAAACTTCTTCTCTAATTCAGCGGTCTGCGGTCCATATGCTTCACCTGAATTCTCATAGAAACCTTCATGATCATCATACTGGACTTGTGTTGGGATCGTAGTACCATGAGGATGTGTCGCACCGACTGGTGGAGGGACGGTGTTGATAGGTACGGCACCGGCAGAAGTAGGAATTGCCCCAACAGGGGTTGGGGTGGCCTCAACAGGAATTGGAATTGCACCACTTGCATTGGGAATTGTACCAGCCAAAGTCTGATTAGCGCTCCTCTCTGCTGCTTGCCTCATCTCCTCTTGACTCCTGGCCATATTCTGAATCACCTCCATGAGTTGATTCATCTGCGTCTTCATGCCTAGCATCTCGCTCCTCATAGTAGCCTGGTCTTGCTCTATCTGATCCATGACTCTTTTCTGATTATTCCTTGTGTTATACCGATGTCGTGAAGTCAGCTTGCTTTACTCTCTCTGAAAGGGGTAAGCGGCGTGTAAGGTCGGGTTGTAGGAAATGCAAAAAAGAAAAATGCGCAAACGTATGCAAAATGCTCGAGAGACTTTCGAGGCTCATGATTATCATTGGTATTATAGAATCATGACTGAATAATAAAGAAGTGCACAATTTAGACCAAAAAGCAAACTTTCATTAATTTGAGAGAAAATTCAATACAAACGATTGCTGAATAAGCCGAAACTAACAAGTCATGCTACAAGAAAATACTGAATAACTAAAACTCTTTCTTTTGGAGACGTTCTTCAAGCTTCTTCGTTTCGAACATGAATCTTCTAACCATTTGGTCGCAGAGCTGGAGAAAGTGGTGAATAGCAGGAGGGATATCATTTCCTTCCAAGTCTTGAATTGCGCTTTCCAACCTCCATGGGATATCACGGATCATGAGGTTGCAATGCTCCACCAGATTGTTATACCTAGCGCGACACATGTCTAGAGTCGATTGGTAATAGCAAATAGAATCCACGTGGGTGTCCAGCAATTCATTGAGTTGAGCCTCCTTCTGGAGCCACTGAGCACTATCCCTTTGCAAGTCGTCGAAGCGATTCCTCCATAGAGTAACTGTTTCTTGGGCAGTCTCCAATTCCTGACATTTGTTGTTCTACATGTCAGGAGTGACATATGAAGCCCTTAATGCTTCCTCCTTGAGTCTTAGTTCATCCTCTACTAGGGTCAAGGCGTTTCTCAGTTGCTTTTCGAGATTCCCAATATCAGCTTCAAGATTCTCTCTTGTCTCCTTTTTCTCAGCAGAAGCTAGTTCAAAGAAATGCCATGCTCTATCACAAGAAGCCTTAGTCTCTTTTAGGCGTTGTCGAAGAGTTGTCAATGATGTATCAGCCCCTTCGAAACCCTGCTGGTACTTGACTCTCATGTCTGTTTCTAACTTCAATTTCTTGCTACTCTCAGCCGCCCGATCTTGTTCAAACTCTACTTTCCTCTTGTACTGACCATTCTCCACATTCGCTTGGTGAATTTCCACTTCGAGGTCCTGATTTTCTTTAGTCAACCTCTCTACCACTTGCTTCAGTTTCTCGTACTCTTCCATAGATACATGGGTGGGAGCAGGAGGTCCTTCTCGCATCGATGGTTCTGAGGGAAATGGCAGCAACCTTTCGGCCACTCGGGCTAGCAACCACTGGTTGTATGGCTCCTTCGCCACACAATTCTTCGCCTTCAACTCTTGCCTTCCCTTCGTGTGAATCTTGCCCCATGCTTTAGTAATCTTCCTGGCAAAAGCAGGATCTTCTGTTGTGGCAAGTAAAAAAAAGCTTTGAACTTTCTCTGCTTCGGGCTCATCTTCCATAGCATAGCCCAATTGGCGCAATGCCATGACTGGGTTGTAGTTGATACAACCAGCCCTACTGACTAGAGGCACATTATCGAATTCCCCACAACTAAAGATAATCTCCACATCGTAGTACTCCTGAGAGTACCAAGCAATATCATTGGCCTCTAGAGACATAATGCGTTGAGACCACTTCAGTTTTTTCTTGTTTTCTACAAACGGTCCCTTCTTCGGTAGATGAGAGGCATACCATTCGAATAGTAGATGAGAACAGCATTGGACCATTCCTGACTTATTTTCATTTCTCCAATGAATAGAATGGTAAACATCAGCGAGGAGGGTAGGAATGGGATTCTTTTGCATGAAGAGAATGATAGCAACGATGTCTACGAAATTGTCTACATTTGGAAAGAGGACAATCCCATAGATCATTAGAGCAACGACAATACCAAATCTTTCCCAATCTCCCATAGTCTTGTACTGAGCAGCTTTATCTAGCAGAAATTTCAAAGGAAAACCTTGAACCCCTCCCTTATTGGCTAGCCCCTCTTTGACTTCCTCTTTGGTCATACGTAGAGTCAGAGCAATGGCAGGAGGTTTTGGTTCTTCTTCCAAGCCTGTGTATATAGGTTGATCCTTAATCTTGATGTTCAAAATGTGAGAATATTCCTCAAGAGTAGGGGCCAACTGATAGTTTTGAAAAGTGAAACATCTGAGAGGTGCATCATAGAACTGAGCCATAGCGAACAAAGCCCAAGTATCGACCCTAGAATGGAGGAGATCAAGCAATTTCCCATACTTCCCCTGAAAGTTGATCTTGATAGCCTTTGGTACGTCAACCAGAATGTCTTGAATTAGTTCCAACTTTGGTTCTCTAAACTTGATGGAATTTGTGCTTCTCTTTCTTTGGTCAGTCATTGTATTCACCAATACCTGAGATAATCACAGTCTCTTAAGTCCCTTGATATGCGAAAAATGATATGTAATGTAATGTTTTATGAATGCACATGATAAAGAACACAAAGCGAGATCAAAATCACTGGCCCTGCAAAACAACACAAAAAGTATCTCTCCCATCGGGTGGGTTATCTACCGGTTTGTAAGAGGGTATCCCAAAGGCTTTTAAACAAAGTCCCATGCACTAACCCTCAAAAGTTTTCCATCATAACGACTACTCGTAAGACGGTAATCCCTTCAAAGGATGAACACAGAGTCATGTCTTAGCAACCTTTGGAATAAGGTTCTACAAAGGTCCTCAGAGTCACGGACTCCCACGTCGAAAATAAAAACGTCATTATGACTACACGTAAGACATAATCATCCCAACGGGGTCTCATCTGAGCGATGGAATTCGATCCAACTCAACGAGTCCTAAGTCTCGCAAATCAGAAAGAAACCACCTCTTATCTTAGTATATACTCGAAAGCTCGGGTAGAAAGCTTTTATGCTTACAAACCATCCAAATAAACCCAACAGTTAGAGAATAAAGCATAAATAAATAAAACAAGTAAAAACACAAACACGACAAACAAAATAGGCTTGGCTCGCTAGGGAGTCCCTAGCAGAGTCGCCAGCTGTCGCTACTCGAAAAATACATCGCGCAACGACGGGGAGGAAAAAAAGGATAGACAGAAGAGTCGCCACCGAACTTTATTTATCCCATGAGGGGAAAGGAAAATATCGAGAAAACCTTAAGAAAATAATGGATAAGATGGTCTCGCAACCAAGAACGGGTTCGGAAGCCGGTTATGCGAGGGGAAGGTATTAGCACCCCTCGCATCCATCGTACTCGATGGGAACCTTTTGTTTGTCGATGTGTGAATTTATTTGCTTAAACATTATGCTATAAGAAGTGTTCCACAGGGTAAAAGAAGGGTTAGAAACAGGAAAGTTAGGAGGAAAGAGAGAACGGGGAAAAAGAGAAAGAATAGACTCGGTAGGACTTCGCAGTCCTATGCCTACGTATTCTCAATAGATGTGAGAAAGTCAGAGTCGACGTAGTTCGGGGAACTACAGATATGGGGGGAATATGCTCGGCAAGGATTGTGGCCCTTATGCCTACATATCTTTACTTGAACGAAGTAAAGAATCAGAGCAGCCGTAGTTCGGCCTACAGTTTGTTAATGTTTTTATGGATGATGCTATCGTGCGCATTCGAGCAGTTTAGGTGTATTGTTGCTCGCATGTGAGGAGACTTAGGCGTTACCTGTTTACGGTAGAACGGACGTAACATATCCTTTTTGAAAGATTGATTAGTTTTCGCCATGCAAGGCAAGGAGTCACGTTTGATTGGTTGATTTGTTTTTTAGGGGCGAGATAAATCCTCGGATAGTAACCCCTACGGGTAGTACCCAATTCGTTATCTCAGAGTTTTTGTTATGAAAAGGTGTGGCAAACGTAGCGTCTTCGTATTGAAAGACGAGTATCGAGACCACCCCCACTACAGTGAGCATCCCAACACTCGGAGAGGAAGAAGACTACACTTAATCCTCTCTCTTTAATTCAATACAAAGAGAACTTCGTTCTCTTATTAAAGATGTTTTTGGTTTTGAATGGTAAGTACTTTTACGACAGAGAACCCTACGGTAAACGTCAGTACTCGGGATAGGAGAAGGCCTACGCCTAACCACTCCACGACCATTCAAGTTGTTTATAAGAAAAGAGATTTGAAAATGCACTCGGTACGGGACCGAGGTTTTAGGTGAGAAAGTTGCGGAAGGAAGTTGTGGAAAGGAGAGATGGTGGAAGAAAGTCACGTCTTCGTATTGGAAGACGAGTGTCTAAACCACCCACACTACAGTGAGCATCCCGACACTCGGAAAGGAAAAAGTCTACACTTAATCCTTTCTCTTTAGTCCAATACAAAGAAAAATTGATTCTTAACGAAAGGGATTTTGAAAACGCACTCGGCGCGGGGCCGAGGTTTTAGGAGGAAGGGTTTGAAAATGTAAAGAATTGGAAAGAAAGACGTCTTCGTATTGAAAGACGAGTGTCTAAACCACCCACACTACAGTGAGCATCTCGACACTCGGGGAGGAAGAAAGTCTACACTTAATCCCCTCGTTTAGTTCAATATAAAGATGATTTGATTTTGAAGATGGTTTGACAATGTTTTTGAATCGAGTCGGGACAGGTGATGAAGAGAGAAAAGAGGTGGTCTCAGATCCAACATTACTCATCAATAATTTGACTGGTAATGAATTACGGAGGTCTCGTCATCGACCTCAAAGTCAAAAAAAAATGCCCAAAAACAAATGAAGAATGGAATTCAACTTCTAAAAGGAAAATAATAAAAATATCCTAAAAGAAAATAAAATTGCATAAAATATAATATATTTTGTAGAATTATAAAAGAAATATTAAAAAAGAAATCAATATAAATATAATATATGCAACTTAATGAGAATAACATAATACTAATATAAAACAAAATATATAATATATACATATAACAAAATAAAATATTAACTAAATATATATATAATATATTTACATAAAAAATACAATCTGTACATAATAATAATAATAATAGAAGAAAAAAAAAACCACAATAAAAATATATAAAATATTTAAAAGGAAATGAAATTGGGGGGTGAGAAGGTTAGCGAGGTCACGGTTGGGCTCAAAAGCCCAAGAACAAAAATTCAGTCAACAAAAATGAAATTAAAAAAAAAAGTAAGAAAAAAAACCCGTTCTTCGTATCACTTGCACCGTATCTCTCTTCATCTCTCTCTGTTCAAAACCCTCGCCGGCGACATCACTTACTACGCCACGAATCACAGATCGCAACAACACAACTCATTCAAGAGTATGATCGTTTCGTGTTCCGTGTGTGAAGCTAGATCGTCGATGTTGAAACTTCGTGTGGGTTTGTAGGTGTTGACGAGATCTGGGTGTTTGGAAGAATGAAGGTTGTTTCAGAGCTGTGGGAGGTAGAATGGGTTTTGAAGAAGATTAGCGGTTAAGGGAAGTTTTGAGTTTCTGGTATGAGTTTGAAGAAGTTGTGGGAGTTGGTGTTCCGTTAATGGATTTCGAATGGAGGTGAGAGTGATGGCGAAGAGGTGCTGTTGGTCGAAGCTCCGAAGTGAGCTGGTTTGGGCGAGTTTCGAGGCTGAGCGGAGGGAGGTTATTGTTGAAGATTGAGGAAATTTATGGGGTTGAAGATGGTTGATTCGAAAACGCTATGAGCTGGGTTTTTTATGGGCTATGTTTGTGTGTTTGAAGAAAACAAAAATGGGGGTTCGAGTTTTTTGGTTGAAGCTTCGCTTGTTTGAAAATGGTGGCTGCTCAGAACTTGATTTGGGAGATTTTCGCTTTTCGAAATTGGGTGGTTGTTGTATTGAGATGACAGAGATGATGGAAGGAAGGGAAAGCTCGTCTTGTTGAAGATGAATGAATATCGTATAGTGGTGAAAATGGAAGAGCTTGGCAAAGTTGAACATGGTTGAAGAGTGAGTTCCCGTTTTTTTCCATTTTGAAAAGGTTAAAAGGGAGTTATGAGGGTTCTGCGGTTGAGTGGGTTCTGTTGTTGTGGTTTTGAAATGATGTCGAACCGAGTTTTTGGGTCGAGAAGTTCTCACGCTAGCAATGAGGAGTTTGGATGATGCACAGCTTTTTGTTGAACTGATACCACCAGATTGTCAACACCGAAAGCAGATAAGCTCCATCTTCAATCTTTTCTTTTTCAGTTTTATGTGAGTTTTATTGGTTTGAGGGATGAAGGTGAGTTGTGAGAGAGGGCGGCTGTTCACAGAATCCCCCCCTTCTCTCCAAAATGAAGCCTTTATAGTGAAACCAATTAGGTTTAGCAGACCAACTCTTGAAGCTCTGAAATTCTATGCACCTTAGGTTTTAGGTTTGGTCTGCTACTAATATGTCATATTCCCATTCTTGTGTTAGGACTGTGGTACTGCAATTGCTTGCTACTGCTCTGTATTTTCCATTTTTGTGAATGTGTCTCTGCCCTATTTCCTTACCTCTGAATTCTGTCTGTCTAGGTTGAAAAAATCTGATATTTTACCTTAAATTTTTACTGCTTTGTTTGTGATTTTTTACTGCTTGGATTTATGCTGATGGGGCAATTTGCTGACTTCAAATGAACTCTGACTTTAGCCCTTTTACTTTCAAATATCCACTAAACTTGACATGCTTATCATATTTTGCAGGGAATTACCAATCAATGAAATTGTCATGGGATAGGTTCACTACAACTCTCTTTAGAAGATAACTCATATTCCCATGTGTGTGAATCTGGTGCAGAATATGTCGGCTTCATCGAAACCGTCACAGGTACATTGTTGGTGTTTTTGCACATAAGTCATTATTGATCTTGCTTCTTGCTATTGTAGACCATGTTGGTGCTGAGCCTGTTGACGAGACAAGCTACGATAGTGGAATTGGAACTTTTGTTGTTCTAGTGACAAGTCATCCATGCATTCAATCAAAAATTCCATATTTCTCTCCATTAGTGAACTGGTTGACAATTGCAGGCGATCATAATCACACTGGGTGACTGGAGTATCAGGTTCCAGCTCAATCATAAAAGCGCTGATAAGGGCAGAATTTGAAACCTTGATGGGTATTCCCTCAAAGATATCCACCAATGATAAGTTTTTTTTTCACTTTATCCCCAGTAAAATTATTGCTGCGATACAGTTCCATGAATGAGTCTGAGAGCTTTAATGCCTTCAAAGCTAGGACACCTTGATCAGACCTTGATGGGTCATATATTATGAAAACACAGCGTCTAATATTCTCCTGGTAATTCATACAGGTTTCGATCAGCTCCACAGTTTGATAGGAACCAAGCAATGTGGACTGGTATCATCCAACGGTATTATTGTCAACATTAACCTCCCTCAAGCACCTCATCATTTCAAGCTGGTAATTGGCACCATCAGCTTCAATTTCCTCATCCTCCTCCCTCATCGGAAAAGGGAAGCAGTTGGTAACTTCAAGAACACTACCAACATCCAACCCAAGAAGTTGTCCAGTGACTAAAGAAAGTGAGTGGTCTTTACAATGCTTAATTATCTCCAGGATAACCAGTCCTTCCAACTGAACGACTCTAAGAGGAGTTGCAACCTCTTCCGTTGCGACAACTTGAAGAAAAGTCCTAGCAGTAGTTGTAGTTGCCATGTTGTGAATTTGAAGCGTAGCAACCACCACGAGAATCGATAGGGGTGAGGGAAAATGTGCAGGATGTTGCAGCTGTTGCGTTTTGTATCTTGTAGGTCTTGAAGAATTTTTGTGTAGGAGATGTCTTTTTTGCTCAAATGTTGTGTAGTATTGGTGTGATGTGGGACCTGAGTTTTGTACCGTCTGTCAAGAAAGGCGCAGGCCTTAACAAGGAACATCATAAAAGATGCTTGTGTTGTGTGGCTATTTGGGTTTGACGATTGTAAATGGGAGATGTGGACCAAACTAACCATGGCATGTGGGTTTAATGTTTTATAAAAACATTATTATATTTTGTAAGAAAAA
>OZ012741.1:579279139-579458149 GCA_963859935.3 Lathyrus sativus
TTGAGGTTCTTTTAATTTCCAATAAAATCTATTTCCTTTCAATTCTTCTCTATGATATTTTGTTTGCTTAATTCGATTTATCTTAGGGATTATTGATTTATTTCGATGATTGCATGTTCTTATACTTTAATCGTGGTTGCTTAATCCGCGTATGTTTCTCGTGTTTGCTTAATTCACGGTTACTATTTTATCTGTTTGCTTAATTCAGAAATTAGGAACGTGTATCGTATAATATCAATTGCGCTTGTTGATTGTTATTATAATCGGAAAGGGGATAGAATCCGCTTAGGAATTGGGAATTATTAGGATCGATGATAAGTTGGGAAACGAAAACAGTAGATTAGCCGTTTCAACTCATTACTACAATCACTTTTTTTCTAATCACTTATTTTTCGTTTATTTTATCTTAATCAAAACCCCCCATATTTCGTTACTGTATTTGATTATTCCTACAAGAATCCTTGTGAGACGATATTCCGAGTCACTGTCGTTGTACTGCATTTTCCTAAAAATACTCGTTTTTGATCCGCGAGCGACCGCAGATCAAATTGGCGTCGTTGCCGGGGATTCTTGTCGTTATTAATCAATTTTAGAGTCATAGGGTTAGTTAGTATCCTCGAGTCTAGACCTTAGTTTCCTCGTGGTTTCGTCCAATTCACGTTTTACAGTCTAAATCGTAAAAAAATCTGTTTTTGGAAAAATTGTGTCCGATCGTAAAACTGTTTTGCCTCAGAATCGCAAAAAAAAAAAAAAATCCTTTTTTCTATTTTTAATGAATGTTTTACTGTTTTCATAGAGTCGAAAAAAATCGAAAAAATTCTTATAATTGAAATTTAATTAATTGTTTTCCATCATTGTGTTTGAGTCTGAGTCTGAGTCTGACTATCTGCATAACTTGTTTGCTTCGGATACTGAACTTGATTTTGAAATGGATGATAATAGAACCTTAAGACAATTAGTTGCCCCTGATGTAAATTATAATAGCTTGTGTATTGAATATGATGATGTTGTTGTTCCTTTCGAATCGAAATCTGGTTTAATACACTTGTTGTCAAGGTTTAATGGACTTGCAGGTGAGGATCCGAATAAGCATATGAATGAATTCCAAATTGCGTGCTCTACACCTTCTGAACCTTCACTAGAGGACCTTGTCAAGCAAATGGCTATAAATGATCTTCAGTTTCAGCAACAAACAGATTCAAGTCTTCAAGCTTTGCAGACACAGATTGAACAATTTGCCACTATAGTGAATGTCATGCAGCAAGCTCAAGATTCAAACCAACCATCTGCCCAAACAGTAGTGAATCCAAAAGAGTTTCCTTCTAATTTAGTTGATGATACTTATTCTGAATTGTATTTTGATTTTCCATCATTAGCAGATTTTGATGATACTTACTCTTATGATTCATGTACCGACACTAACATTTGCTCTGTTTGTGCTGAGATTAATGTTGCCGTACAGGGTGATGTTTTTCATGCAGATGAAGTTGTTTATGAAGCTAAAACTCTTAACATCACGGCTGCCCCAACCTCACCATCCATTGAACAACCTCCCCCCTTGGAGCTTAAACCAATTCATACCAATCTGAATTATGCTTATTCATATATGGATAAAAAGCTTTCAGTTATAATTTTTTCTAACCTTGATTTTGATGAAGATAATAAACCTTTACAGGTTTTGAAGAAACATAAGAAGGGAATTGGATGGACCTCGATGGAAGTGGGAAGAAAAGCAGTGAAGCAACCCCTTAACCCATTGATCTCTGATGTTGTGGAAAAGGATATCAAATTCACGTGTCCATTCGACACTTTTATTTATCGAAGATTCTTATTTGATCCTGGAATAAAAGGTGAAGGCACTAATACAAATTTCAAGGGCGATGGATGCTATCCAAAGTTACTCCCCACTTCGGAAGAGGAGACTGCAGAAAATCTCTCTTTGGGAAAGGATGCATATGTGATCACTTATCCACCTTGACTCGTCGGGTGTGTTCTTTCCTTTCCCTCACTCTTATTTTATATTTATGTACTTTCATTGAGGACAATGCTTGTTTTAAGTCTGGGGGAGGGAAACCTTTGCTTTATATTTTATTTTGTTTTGTTTTCAGTTATAATAATAAAAATATAAAAAAAATTTGCATCTTTTTGAAAGTTCTGGGCTATAGTCTAATTTGGGATTAGTTTGCAGAGACTTGGGAACAGTTCATAAGATCGATATCGTTTTAACACCTTGAATCTCCCAAATATGGAAGTCGAGTTAGATACTTGTTATGGCATAGTCTTGAGTTCTCGTCCTCTAATAGCTTTTAAGTAGTTTATCTAGCAGTCAGCACCATCTAGAAATCACATACTAAGTAGTTGAGCTGATGCAAATAAGTGAATGATCATGTGCTTAATAAGAAGAAAAAGAAAAAAAAAAGAAGAAAAACAGAAAAAGACAAAAAGTGAAAAAAAGAAAAGAAAAAAATATTATTACTATTTGTTGGAAAAAAATGGATCATAGTCACTAACAAGCTCAGTTACCATGTGTGCGAATAGATAAAGGGCTTAATGTGATTGCACTAGAATGAAAGAGAGCAAAAGAGAGGATGAGTAAGTTAGACTTAGGCATAACGACATGATTTGGATTGGTTTGTATAGGAGGGAGCCTTATAACCGCACAATTGTGGATTAGTGTTCCTACGATATCCTTAGTGTGTAATATTAGTACTTATCGATGCAAACTTAGGCGAAGAAGACTTGTAACCTGGATGAGTAACTATTGATGTGTGTGTGCTTCCCTTGTTTTGTTTTATTTTAATTTTGCTCGGAGTGCAAAAGTTCAAGTCCGGGGGAATTTGATCAGTGCATATTTATGCACATTCTCCTACATTTTTACTTAGGCATTTCTTTATTTTATTTTGTTTATTATTATTTTTTATTATGTTTTCATATTTTATTTTATTTTTGGTTTAATTTAATTTTCGCACTTATTTTTCAGCTTTAGCAGTCTGCATGGAAACGATCATAACTGGAGTTCCGAGAATCCGATTAAGGCGTTCTAAAAATCTCTGGAAAGCTAAGAGAGAGAGCTACGACTTTCGTGTTGGAGTCGAAGTCAGATATGGAGCTCAAAATTCCAGAATTTCGTTTCAAGTTACAACATTAGAATTCTGTTTTAGTTTTGATCTTGTTTTGGGCCTGGGTTATGTTTTTGACCCAGTTGGGTTATGAACTGAATCCATTGTTTTATTTTGAGGGGAAACCTCGTTTACAGTATTCTATTCACTATTCACGAAAATATTTGTTGGAGCTTTGTATGAATTATGGAGAACTAATTCCTTCGGATTAATCTGTTGTAATCGGTTCCCGCCAACACTTTGAGGTTCTTTTAATTTCCAATAAAATCTATTTCCTTTCAATTCTTCTCTATGATATTTTGTTTGCTTAATTCGATTTATCTTAGGGATGATTGATTTATTTCGACGATTGCATGTTCTTATACTTTAATCGCGGTTGCTTAATCCGCGTATGTTTCTCGTGTTTGCTTAATTCACAGTTACTATTTTATCTGTTTGCTTAATTCAGAAATTAGGAACGTGTATCGTATAATATCAATTGCACTTGTTGATTGTTATTATAATCGGAAAGGGGATAGAATCCGCTTAGGAATTGGGAATTATTAGGATCGATGATAAGTTGGGAAACGAAAACAGTAGATTAGCCGTTTCAACTCATTACTACAATCACTTTTTCTAATCACTTATTTTTCGTTTATTTTATCTTAATCAAAACCCCCCATATTTCGTTACTGTATTTGATTATTCCTAAAAGAATCCTTGTGAGACGATATTCCGAGTCACTGTCGTTGTACTGCATTTTCCTAAAAATACTCGTTTTTGATCCGCGAGCGACCGCGGATTACCCATGCTTGCATAATCATGTTGGGGTGGTTGGCTCAATGAGGCAATGTCAGGACGATAGCCTGCCTGGTCGTAAGGTGACATAGGTGTAAATGTTTGGGTGGGTAAGGGTTGATTGGGTGTTTGATACTCCGTGTTAAATTGGTTTGTAGTATCATAGAAGTATGTTTGGTATGGTGGTGGATATTTTTGGTATTGAGACTGTGAATAACTTTGTGTGAATGAGGTGGATTGGTAAGGGGTATGTTCATGGAGTTGTGGTTGTGTAAGTGGGGGTTGGGTTGACGGTTGGAAATGGGGTTGGGTAGGCTGTTGGGGTCTTGATGATGAGGCTTGTTGGCGTGGGTCAACAAGATATCTAGGATGCAAAATGAAACCAATGGATACTGACCTATACCAATTCATGTATTAGATAGACGGTTTTCTCTCGTATGGAAACACAGTGTCGGACAAAACAAAATGGCGGCGATGCTTCCATTCACGACACGCATGTTTTGCATAGTTGGTCCATGGAGAATAGTCCCATTGGTCGGAGACTTTACCTGTGTGATACTTCTGGGGGATGCATTTTGGCGGACATGGAATATCTTGTAGCATTCCAAACTGAAGCTTAACACGATCACTGTTGTGCATTTCCACGGCGATGAAGTTGATAATCGGCACCTTTGCACTCCACACTACAGAGTTGTGTTCGTTAACTTCATGAATGGCTTCTAGACCAAGTATGACCGCCAAATAAACTGTAAGAGAAAAAAAATAATATTTAGTATTTTCAAATAATATTTAAGGTGGCTATATTCTAAATAGGTAGGTTAGTGAGGGTACATGGAGGCTCCATTCACCATGGCGCCACCCTTTAAATTTAAGGAAGGGACTCCATCATGGATGGTGTCACCCTTTAAATTTATTGAAGGGACTCCATTCACCATGGCGCCACCCTTTAAGATTTAATATTATTTAATTCTTATATGTTTATTATATATGTATACATTGAAGATGGTAAATATCATCTAAACTAAATGTCAATACATCTCATTTTATGCAAATATGTCTAGAACAACAAATTATATTGTTCATGCTCATTTTAATGGAGACACATACATCTCTAAAAATTCTGGTTTTGGGTTTCAAAATACTGATGTTACCCGATTAACAATGAACAGAAAATCAAATTTTTTGCATTTCAAAGAGCGAATAGAGTCAAAGATTTTGTATGGTCCAATCTCTCAAATCATATACAGAAGTCTCGTTTTCTTTGACAACAGTCAGGTCAAGTATTTTCAATAGAATATACAGGACGATAGCGATGTTCAACAAATGTTTGATAGTCATGAACACTCTGGGTTCGACTATATTGAGGTGTATCTATTACTCTGCCAAACTCAACATGAAGTTGGTGAATCTCAGGAGATAGATCAGTCACATTCATTGGATCAAGATGAAGTTGATGTTGTGGACGAGGAGGAAGAAGAACCTGAGGCCATGGTTGATCAAATGGTGAATTTGTTCGGGACTGGGGAATACACTGCAATAACCCCACTTCAAGAAATAGATGAAGAGGCATTACCATTAAGTCATATGTATTATCCTCCCTAACACATGACTAACTTGCAATTGAGTGGAGACAATACTTTCTCAAATTTTTTCTACAATCCTTCTCAACAAATCGAAGGTGTATTGAAAGTGGGGAACCAGTACCATACAAAAGCAGAGTGCATGAAAGCCATAATAAAGTTTCATATGGATAACTTTATTGATTTTGAAGTAAACCGGAATGACTCAAAACGCTATGTCATAGTTTTTCGTAACAAACATTGCAAGTTTCGGTTAGCAGCATCCTATCGGAAAAGAAGTGATTGTTGGGAGATAGGTTCGATGGATCCACCTCATAGTTGCACAACCAACATCAATCGGCAAGATCATGGTAAACTAAGCTCCCAATTGATATGCCAAGATATTTTGCATCTTGTGGGCGTAGATCCATTTGTGAATGTGAGCATAATTATCTCTCATGTTGTTGCACGGTTCAACTATACCCCATCGTACAGGAAAGCTTGGATTGGAAGAATAAAAGTGGTTGAACATGTATATGGGAATTGGGAAAAATCTTACAATCAACTTCTGCAGTATTTGCTAGCACTTCAAAAATATGTTCTTGGTACAGTTGTAATATTGGAGTCACTTCCAGCATACACTCTTGAAGGAACATGTGTTGATGGAAGTATGATATTCTCTCGTCTCTTTTGGGAATTTCAACCGTGTATCAAAGGTTTTGCGTTCTTCAAACCAGTTATTCAAGTCGATGGAACATGGTTGTATGGAAAATACAAAGGAACATTGCTGGTGGCGGTTGCACAAGACAGAAATAATAATATACTTCTGATTGCCTTTGCTCTAGTCGAGGGTGAGACAGGTGAAGCTTGGAGTTTCTTCCTCAGAAATCTCAGAACACATGTTACTCCTCAACCCAACTTATGTCTGATTTTCGACAGACATGCCTTTATTGTGAGTGCCTACAACAATCCTGCTAATGGTTGACACAATCCTCCTTATGTCCATGTCTACTGCATAAGACACATTGCTCATAATTTTATGCGGGAATTGAAAGACAGAAATCTCCGTAAAAAAGTTGTGAACGATGGGGTCACATGACCACAAATCTTGAAGAATCCCTAAACAGCGTATTTAAGGGAACTAGAAACCTCCCCATCACTGCGTTGGTAAGAGTAACCTATTACAGTTGGGGTCACTTTTTGCGGCAAGAGGCAAAAAATGGAGCGTTGTTTTGGAATTAGAGAAAATATTCAGCGAATCATGTATGAAATATATGAAGGATGAAATTGCTAAGGCGGCCTCACATCGAGTTAGTGCATCTGATCGTCACGATTACAACTTCATTGTTGACGAGACAAAGGATCACAATGAGGGTCGGCCAATGGGACACTACAGGGTGGAAATTCATAAAAATTGGTGCGACTGCGGAAAGTTTCAAACCTTCTGCATGCCTTGTTCACATGTTATTGCCGCATGTTCCAGTGTTCGTCAGGATCCATTCTTGCAGCTATCAGAAGTTTACAATGTCGTGAAATTATTCGGTATCTACAATAACAGTTTTCCAGTGGTAGCTAGTGAATACTATTGGCCAACCTATCAGGGAAACATAATTTACCACAACGAAAATACGAGAAGAAACAAAAAGGACCGCCCCAAAAGCACGCGAATTAGAACTGAAATGGATACAACTGAGAAAATGGAAAGATTGTGCGGAATATGTCGTCTTCCCGGGCATACGAGGAAAAATTGTCCAAATGTTGGAACAAGTTCTAGATAGATTTACTTTGGTCATTAAAAAATGTGTAACCTTGGAATTTAATCTTTATAACAACTTTTCATTACCACAAAAACAAATTGAAATACTTCTAAAGCAACAACACAAATCATTATAAATATAACGATTATTACAACAATAAAAGTAATATCATCAGTTCTGAACATCATAGACCTAACTTCGTTGTCATCTTTAATTCGCACTCACTCTCGCCGTATATTTCCGTCTGCAATCGAGAAGTACGAAACAAGTCTTTCAATACTTCTAATTCTTTCACCATTTGGAATGTCTCCTTCTAACCAGCGATTCAAATTTCTTCGTAGTTGCTCTAAACTCTGGATGTTCCAAAACAACATCCTTATCGGAGGCTTAGTTCTTGAGAAAATGACATGCCCATATCTTCTAAGATACATGATTCACTCTCTTAAATTTGGATGAAACAATGTTAATTTAAGAGTGAAAGAATAATAGTGAATATACAAGCCTAACTATTTATACAAAATTTTTTTAAAATAAAATAATATTAAATATTATAAACATTTAATATATGATTTATATTTGAATTAAATAAATTTAACGAAATAAGGGGGGATCCAAAGGGGACGACGCCCCCTCTTATTCATTTTAGGCTGACTCCATCATGGATGACGCCCCCCTTATAATTATAAGGGGGACTCCATCATGGATGGTGCCTCCTTTATAAAAAAACATTGTTTGAAAAGTGGGTAGAATGGTATTTAATTTGAAAGGGTGGGTATATTAATAAATAATATGCTGAAAGGTGTGTATAAGGGTGAAAAATTCTTAAAAGGCACAGGTTGTGCTCAACCCATCGATTCATTGAGAAAACAGCGCGTAGAAAAAAAACAAAAACATTATCATCTATTCATTGAGCTACTCTAAACAAATAATGGGAGAGACACACCAATACAATCCTAATAAATTTCTACTCGGTTTATAAATTAAAAGAGCATTTTTAAACCATCAATTTGATTATATATGTTCTAACAAAACATAGTTAGATATATCAAAAGTGTTAATTACGCTATCTATATTATGAGAGATATTTGAAGATTTAAGAGTTACACTTGTGTTGAGTATTGTCTCAAGATAATTGTGTCTTGCTTAACCCTCATGTGGGAGCTCCTTTTATAGTCTTCCATTAAGATACGCCATTAAGAGAAGTCTCTTGACCTTCTGGCGTTACATGGCCATCATTGATATAACTCCCCTTCATGAATGTAGACTTTGAAGCTCTGGTAACGTCCGTATTGATGCGCCGCCACCGTTACAACTATTGATATGCCGGTTGAGCTCATGTCCTACGTAAGTACCGAGTTGATGTGGTCTGTACTCGACTTTGCAGGAGCTCAGCTGATGGGAGTCAGGTTATGTGACCGATCTGGGTTATATAAGATACATGCCTAGCTCTCTGCATTACTCGACCTTTCTTGCTATCGTAGTCTAGTTCATGCTTAACCCTTATCTGGCTACACAACTCGGCTTAAAATATATTTGGCATGTACATAAGCCCCCCCGAGTACTATATCCGTCTACAGTGGTACAATACTCGGCAGTAACATGAGCCCGGATATATTTGAGTGATGTTGTGCTATAGGTCGGATTTTCTTCTTAGGTCCTTACGTGTCAAATAAAACCTTCAAACGATCATGTCTCCTAATCTTCCATAACATTATGATGACTTTAATGCGTCATGAGTGGCTATTCTGTAGCTATTTTTGAATGTTGGGCTCCTATTAAAGTCATTTTTCTCTTCCCTTTACTCCTAAGCTCTTATTCTCCTTTAAACAAGTTTGTTTCAACTGCAAGTGTTCTCTTTATTTCAGGTATTTTTTCTTTCACTCTTGATTTTCCTCTATTTTTATTTAACATAAATGTGTCGCTACTGCGAAAATCGGCGCCGGCTGAACAGAAGAGTCGCCACCGTGTGTTATTTATCCCACGGGAGGGAAAGGAAACGCTCAGAGTAAACCTCGCACAACACGGGAAAGGTATGGTCATCGCAACCAAAACCTGGGTTCGGGAGTCGGTTACGCAAGGGGAAGGTATTAGCACCCCTCACGTCCGTCGTACTCGACGGGATCCACGCTTGTTTTCGGGTATGGATTGTTATTCTATCTAAACTATAGGTCAAGGGTTAAAAAGAAAATAAAATGAAAATAAAAATGACTCGGCAAAGTATCGCACTTTATGCCTACGTATTCCCGCCTGGAACGAGAAATCAGAGTCAACGTAGTTCGCCTACCTACGGGAAAGGAGGGGAAGGTTGCTCGCTAGGATATCGCATCCTATGCCTACGTACTTCCACACGGCATGGAAGATCAGAGCAAACGTAGTTCGGGCCACGTACGACACAAGCTTGTCTTGGTTGATTTTATTCCTTCTGAAAAAGGTTTTCTTGACTAACAGTCCCGGCGGACAAAAATGACGCTTTGATGAGTTCACATTCTTTTACGGAAGAAGTGTCTTTTATTGTGTTTGAAATCTTTATGTGTTTTTCTGTTTGTTTTGAGAAAGAAAGAGACAGAACTCTAACCTACGGTTGCGAAGGGAATCAAACTAACCTAATGTTATCATGCATGGGTTAAGACCTAGTGTCTATCATGCTCCTCTCTTGCACAGAGAGAAACAGAGATCCTAAGGGATAGGCAGAAACAGAAACAATATCAAGATATATACAGTAAAACAGTAAAATGCATGGATGCAACAGCACAAGCGAGGCAAGGGAGTCCCACTCAACCTCGAACCTAGAAAACAATAGGCAAAAGTGAACAGGCTTCACTTTCAACCCAACAGGGTAAATAGCAAACAATACAGTCCAGAAAACCAATCAATACATCAGCAAATGAAATACAACAGCAAAAGAAACAGCATCAGCAGCTCTGAATCAACATCTGGCTTCAAGCAATCTCCAATCAGCTACAGGCTTCAACAAGCATCAATCTCCATCTTCATGGCCTTTAGGCAAGGGCTTTGATCATCATTCTTCCATCTGCAATGGCTTTTCTTCCAGCTCAAACCTCTAGGATGAGGGATTAGTCACAAGAGTGAAGTGAATGAATGTTAGACAGTTGATTACCTACCAAGGGTGGTTCATCAACTGTTAACATTAAACAGAAAGTTTCCTCTCAAAAGTTCTATCTTTCAAATATATTCACTGATCCTTCCAAAGGAAGGAGGTGGATATTTGAAAGAGACTTTGAATCATAGAGAAAGGATGGATGCAGACAAGGCATTCCATGTTTGAGAAACAAGCTTTCTAATCTAGAGCTCTGCCTAGCTCCTAAACCCTAGTCTCCTCAGCAGCTGCTAGCAAGAATCCCCTCTTCAACTCTGGCAGTTGATCTTCAATCTTTGAATCTCCAATGGCTTCATCTCCTCAAGTCTTCAGCTCTCCCAAGTCCCCAGACAATCCCAATACCCAAGCAAGCAAGCAATAATCCCCAGAGGGCACACCACACCAGTCAATCAGACATACACAGAGTATTAATAGCAGTAGGGGAATCCTGACTTTCCTAAGGGATCTAATAGCTACCCATAGCCCCTATAGTCCCATAACTAATCTAGTTAAATCCTAAGTCCTAAGGGAAAGAACCAAACTTCCTAAGTCATCACTTAAAAAACCCTAATTTGTTCATGTTGTTCAAGACTACATTAATCACCTAAAATTAATTCCTAAAAATGGGAACTAAATTGTTTCTACAAGTTCAATATCTCATCTAAACAATCTAAAAAGAATGAACAAAAAATATTAAAGCATCTAATAGAACAAAAAATAATAAAATCATGTATGCAATGAACTCTTTAAAATGACATTTATTTAGAAAATATGGAAAAAATATGAAATGAAAACAAAAATGCAATTTTATTTAATGACAATTTTCTACACATCCTAAAGAAAATAGTGTAAAAAGAATGAATTGAAAATGATTTTTTATGTATTTATTATGAATTAATGAAAATGCATAAAAACAATTAAAGAATATAAAAGAAAAATAATGAGATAAAGGGAGGGGGGTTTATTCAGCAAACACGCCCAGTTGATATTCATTGGGCCAGGCAGACAGGGGGTGCGAACAGCAAGATGGTTAAGGCCCAGAATTAGTCAGCAACAATGAAAAATAAGAACAGCGCAGGGGGGTGAAAATAGCACAGGATTCACATGCAAATGGATTGGGCTTAAAAGCTGGGGGTGGGAATATCACTCAGGCCCGCCCGTTTCAATTAATGAAACGGTGCGTTTAGGGCACCTGTAGCTTCCCTCCAAAATCAGATTAAATGAGAGCCCTAGGATTGCTCTCTTAGTCAAGGGTCCAACACGAAATGGACGGATACGATTGTGTCTTCCTCATTGAACCTGTTAGAACTAGGGTTTGCAATCCATGAAGCTCCATGCACGCACCACTTCCAGCTCTCAGTTCTCCCTCTCCAGGCCATGAAACGCCACGCTATAAACATGAAAATCACTCTAAATTCCTCCCTCTACACGTCTATGGTCTTTGATTGCTCTGAAACTCAACACACCACTCAACCCGAGCGCAACAACTTCTGACTCCATGAAAACACTCTGCAACTCACCCTCACAATTCTCAATCAAACTTAGACTAATCTACTCTATGCATAATAGTGATTATCCTGCGCTAACAACCTAACATTATAATGCACTAACCTAAGAGTTTTAGGTCCTAACAGTTTGGTGCACCTGCTATGAATCATCACCAAACTACTCCAAATTCATCCTAATTGCTCTACTAACCTCCTACATTATATCTAAACTAATAAAATCATGCTAACCTAATTGAATCAAGCTGTGGCAGAGAAAATGCACCTGGTGTAAAATCTTGTGGATGATGATGAAATTCGTGGATCTGAGACTTGTGAGGCTTGGATCCTGATCTACAATTGCTCTACTTGCTTCTGTTTGCAACACTTGAATGAAACTTGGCTTGAATTGTGCTGTCAACTTGAAACTTCAATTTTGATGTTGATGATGGAAGTGCTCGAAAATGGATGGATTACACCTTGTTCTTGGTTGAATTCTGATCTATGATGATGAATCAGTATAATGAAGTTGATTTTGATGATGATTGGTGAAGAATTTGAGGAATTGAAGTGAAAACACAATGAGAAAGAATGAGAGAATTTGGGAAATTCTTGGTGAAAAATGAAGCCAACCCTTGATCAATCTTCATTTCATGAATATATAGGGTTCACATGAACATTCTAGATCCATCTTACACATTCCCTTGCCTTCCAACTTTGATTCATTTTGGCTATGTTTCTTAAAATGCAAGTAACCAAGGATAACTTTGAAATCTTCCACTAAACTCAAAAAAGTGCTTGAACCATTGTCTTTAGAATGTCTTTTCCATTCAAAATCATATATTGGAAGTCTCCATTTGGACTTATAAATCTCCCAAACCATTTTTCATTTTGACTTTATTCACATTATAAGCCATTTTAGTTCAAATTTGGACCAATCATGCAACTTCATATTATGAGCTTTTCCAACAATTTGTGACCCTCTTTCAAGACTTAAAATCACATTTGGAGCAAGTTTGATGTTGTAAGTTTTTCCATTTGAGGCCTCCTTGTATGAGTTTTGGACATAGGTTAAAATGACCTGTAATTCACAAATGCCCAAAATACCCTTTGCTTGCCAAGACCATAAGTTGAGTTCCACACATCATATGAAGGCATACTATACCATTCTAGAAAGCTAAGACAATGAGGAACAATTCTTATGTTGACCAAGAATTCATTTGAAATCTCCTTGAGGGGTAAAACTAGCTTGGAAGTCAAGTCACTTTCACAGACAAAATTTCAGATACCTCAGATGACCTGTAACTTGCAAGGACCATAACTTGAGTTCTATAAATCTCCTTGATGTCTTCCACCACTCAAATTAAAGGTCTTGAGATCCTCTACAAGTTTCATGTTGGCCAAGAAGCCATTTGAAGCTAGCATTTTGACTTATCTTGCTTGGAAATTTGACCTAAACTAGGGGATTTTACATAGAAACCCTAATTTAGAAACTCCTCTTCTCCTTGATTTCTCTTGAATTCTCCTTGGCATATGTCCATATCCTTCTTTATATATCCAATGATGAACCCCACATCTCTCCACTAGACTTGAATGCCCTTTAAATTAGTCAATTGACCTAGGGTTGACCTAGGGTTGACCCAGATGAAACCCTAGTTGACTGCCTTCAACTATAGCTCTTGTGCTCTCATCAATGACTTGTCTCCTTCTCCAAATGACTTTCTAAGTACCTCATAATGTCTAGATACTCTCCATGCCTTCAACTCACAGCTCACAATCCTCTTGTTGACCCTCAGATGCCCTCAGCTAGGAGATGGACTCAAGGCTTGATCTGCTGAGCTCTTGGCTTTCAAATTCTTTCCTGATGACTTGAATAAGATTGAATTGGGATAATAACCTCTTGATAGGCCTCTAGAGATGATAATAATGATTGGTCTCCTGTTGAATGACTTGCTATGCTTATGCTATGCAGATGGTTAGTCTATGTACATGACTCTATATGCAAATGCTAATGACATTGAAACATAAACCAATGAATAAGGTTAGGCAAATTTTAGGGTGCAACAGCTGCCCCTATTCAAGCGACTTGGACCCGATTGAGTGAAGAGCCCGGAGCCTTCAGACATTCGCGGTACGAGACGGTTGAATACTAGTGAAACCAGAAATTTGCCAACCGCAAAACTAAATTGCGCTCCTGCTTGAGGAATGACATTCATCAGCTGAATCTGACTGTTACGGCAACCCACTGATCTCGTGCGACTGTGCTGGGGATTGTCTTCATCGTTCTGAAAAGGATTCTGTCATAACAGATTGCTTGCTTGTCCACGCTAGGACTCTGTCTGTCGTCAATACGAAGAAATCTTGACTAAAACCTGTCCACGTTAGGACTCCATTTGCTGTTAACCCAGAAAATCTCGGCAACTCCGTTGGGGATAATTCGTCTGCATTTCCAAAAACTGAAGCGTCCACGTTAGGAATAAAACTCTTTCACGCTAGGAGTAACACCTGTCCACGTTAGGAATCATTTCTTCTGTATCTGTCCACGTAAGGACTCTGATCTTTCATCTTTCCACGTCAGGAAGCAATCTTCTTCCCGCGTAAGGAGAACTATACCCTTCTGTCCACGTAAGGACTCCAATACCACTTGACACGTCCGCGTCAGGACTCCAATTTTTCCACGCAAGGAATTCAACTTTGGTTCTGAACCTGTCCCCATCAGGACTCAACTTTCCACGTAAGGAGTACATCATTCTTCCACGCCAGGAATCAACTTTCCTTGAATCTATCCACGTAAGGACCCCAATTTTTCCATGCAAGGAATGAATCTTCTTCTTCCACATTAGGAATAACTTCTTTTATATGTCCGCGTCAGGACTAAACTCTTCCACGTCAGGAATAATCCATTTCTTTCCACGTCAGGAATCAATCTTGATATGTCCGCGTGAGGACTCAATCTTTCCACGTCAGGAATAAACTCGATCTGAATCTGTCCACGTCAGGACTAAACTTTCCACGTAAGGAAACCTTCTCTTTCCACGTTAGGAATCTCCTCTTGATATGTCCGCGTAAGGACTCTAATCTTTCCGCGTAAGGAATCAATCTCTTTCTTGATATGTCCGCGTAAGGACTCTGATCTTTTCCACGTTAGGAATCAAACCCTTTCTTGATATGTCCGCGTAAGGACTAAACTTTTCCACGTAAGGAAACCTTCTCTTTCCACGTCAGGAATCAACATTTTTCCACGTGAGGAATCACCATTTTTGATATGCCCGCGTAAGGACTACATCGTCCACGTTAGGACCCACTTCTCCTTGCTAGGAATAATAATTTCTTTGATTTGTCCACGTCAGGACACTGATCTCGTCTTGATTTGTCCACGTTAGGACTTAGGCATCTTCGACCTGCTGAGGAAATAAGACTTGTCCACGTAAGGACTCCCATCCTTGTCTGATCTGTCCACGTCAGGACCCACGCTTCGCTAACACGAAAAAAGATAACTGCTGAGAGTAAATGGTCCACGTCAGGACACCAACACAAAGAGTAATCAGCTTTTGTCAACGTCATGACTTCTCATTCCACTAATTTCGAGAAACCGAATCTGCCCACGATAGGACTAACACAATTCACCAATCCAGGGAAATAAACCTGTCCACGTTAGGACGCCCACTTCTGAAGAAATCCCGTCAATATAGGAATAAATTGTCCACATCAGGACTTAGTTCTCCAATGATCCACACCCACAAACTCCTTAGCACTGACGTGACAGCGACTTTGAGATGAACTCTACTGGGGATGTCTGGAACCCAAACTATCGGACGCCTGCTCTGATAACCGGCGGTGGCCTCTGCAATTCTGATTCATGGAACCCTTGATGACAACTGATTCTGCCTGGGAACAAAGAGAAACTTATCCTGGCAACTCTGGCGGGGAATACTGTCGGAACTGACATTATCATTGGATGTCTCATGCCGAGATCTTGAATGTTTGATTGTTCATTTGAGCAAGAATTCTCTCCACCTGAACTACTAGAGTACAGAAACTGCTTCAGCAAAATAAATGCTGGAAGGATAATGCCGACTCCGCCGGGGATAGCCAGATGCTACAGAATTATTCCAACAAAATAAATGCTGGAAGGGTGAAGTTGACCCTGCTGGGAAATTGGGAACTCAAACCACATACCCTATTGAGGTAACCCCCCGCTGGGGGATAGCAGAGGCGCATAGTATGATCGGACTTTCTGCTGGAGAGTGAACTGATATTACACAGTATCCCTGACAAAATAAATGATAGGACCCACCGTCAACTCTGCTTTGGAGAGTCTTGATCTTCGAGTTCCACTGGAAGGAATGAAAACACTTGCAAAGAGAATTCCGCTGGGGATGGGATGATTCTCTCGGGGAAAATTAACTGACTCCACTGGGGGAGAGTGCATGACCCTGCGGGGAAAGATGAACCTGTCTGAATACAGCCTTACGATCTTGGAATCGCCAAACTCTGCTGAGGACGAATAACTTTTCTGGAGCACGTTCTTTGGATAAGCTACGGCTAGCTGGGGAAACTCTATCCTTCTTCAGGAAGAACATGCATGACCTGCGTGGGGATTAAGTCTTTCGTTATCGCGATCTTTTGATCATCTTCCTCGTATGGTTATGAAACCTGTAGCAACACAAACAAGACACGACAAGCCTATGCAATCAAATCAATTCAGGTTAGTGACGTTACACCTAGTTAATTCAAAGCTTTAACAATTGTTGGCAAGGGCCAGTGATGTTATACTCATGCTAGTTTCATCAAACTTAGGCGTTAACCATGCACAAAACCGTAAAGAATAGTGTCAAATACTGAATAACATATTTTCATTGATCGGGCCCCTGAATGGGCGGAGTTTTTTGTACACGGGATGTAACTCCTGAAAAGAGGAAGCTACGCAAAGCAAATACATAAGTATACAAGTATGCACAAGAAGCATAAATATTGACAATTTAAATTTTGTACACATGTCGGCAACGGGATGCAGATGAACACCACGAACTGATCCTCCCATGACTCGCCCGACTCTAATGCTTTCCCGGTATCCCCACTTCTGAAGAGATCGTATCCGATAACTGGCTCCTCCAACATATTCTCCCGCATTGATGCTCATTGCCATATCAAATTCGGACCGCAGTCATTTTCTTTTCAAATCCCTAACTTTTGCGTGAACCGCCCTTTACGGGTTTTCAGTTCACCGGGATACCCTTTTTTGCCGAAGCCGCCCAGTGTAGGTTTTCAACTTCGCGGGTGTACATTTTTTCAATTTTATCCCTAACTTTTGCCCGAACCTTTCATTCTGTTTTTGGTTCGCCAGGATGCCCCATTTTTGCCTGGACTCTCTTTTTTCTGTCCAGCGGGTCTATTTTAAGCAAAGTATTTTTTAACTGCGTCCGAATTCACAGGTGACGCAAAGTCTTCTCCGTCCATGGTGGACAACAATAACGCTCCTCCTGAAAAGACTTTACTGACAACGTATGGCCCTTCGTAATTGGGGGTCCACTTGCCCCTGTGATCTGCTTGCGGCGGGAGAATCCTTTTCAGCACAAGGTCGCCCGTCTGAAAGCTTCGCGGAAGTATCTTCTTGTCGTACGCTTTCTTCATTCGTCTTTGGTACAAACGACCGTATGCCAGAGAAGCTAGCCTCTTCTCGTCCATCAAGCTCAGTTGGTTTAATCTATTCGTTACCCATTCTGCCTCGTCCAGCTGAACGTCTCGCAATACCCTCAAAGAAGGGATCTCAACTTCCAATGGTAATACCGCTTCCATTCCGTATACCAACGAGAACGGAGTTGCCCCGGTTGATGTGCGTACTGTCGTACGATAACCGTGCAAAGCAAAAGGTAGCATTTCATGCCAATCCTTGTAGGTCACCACCATTTTCTGAACAATTTTCTTGATATTTTTATTGGCCGCTTCGACAGCGCCATTCATCTTGGGTCGGTAAGGGGAGGAGTTGTGATGTTCGATCTTGAAATTCTGACAAAGCTCCTTCATCATTTTGTTGTTCAGATTTGAACCATTATCCGTGATTATCCGCTCGGGAATCCCATATCGGCAAATGATATCTCTCTTGATGAATCTGGCCACCACTTGCTTCGTTACATTCGCGTAAGACGCCGCTTCCACCCACTTGGTGAAATAATCGATTGCTACTAGGATGAACCGATGCCCGTTAGAAGCCGTCGGCTCAATCTTTCCAATCATATCGATTCCCCACATCGAGAATGGCCATGGAGATGACATCACATTTAGAGGACTCGGAGGCACGTGTATCTTGTCAGCATAGATTTGGCACTTGTGGCACTTCCTCGCGAACTTGAAACAATCAGTTTCCATCGTCAACCAAAAGTAACCTGCCCTCAGCAGCTTTCTCGTCATAGCATGCCCACCAGCATGCGTACCAAAGGTACCCTCGTGAATTTCCTCCATGAGAAGCTTTGCCTCTTTCTCGTCTACACAACGCAACAACACCAAATCGTGGTTCCTCCTGTATAAGACGCCATCCGGATTCAGGTAGAAATTGCCCGCTAATCTCCTAAGAGTCTTCTGATCTTGACTGGATGCCCCAGCCGGATACTCTTTATTCTTCAGGAAATTAAGGATATCGAAATACCACGGTTTGTCGTCAGATGCTTCATCAATAGCAAATACATAAGCTGGCCTGTCCAACCGAGAGATAGTGATTTGGGGAGCTTCGTTCCAGAAGTTGACCTTGTACATGGAAGACAAAGTGGCAAGGGCGTCAGCCATTTGATTTTCTGCCCGCGGTACGTGATGCAATTCAACCTTGTCGAAGAAAGGCAACAATCTCCTTGCATAATTCATGTAATGTATCAAATTAGGCTGCCGTGTCTCCCATTCCCCTTTGATCTGATTCACCACCAGAGCTGAGTCTCCGTATACGTCTAAATGCTTGATTCGCAAATCAATGGCTTCTTCGAGCCCCATTATACAAGCTTCGTATTCGGCCTCATTGTTGGTAACGGCAAAGGTCAATCGGGCAGTAAACGGGATGTGCGACCCGTGCGGCGTAGTGATGATTGCCCCTATTCCGCTACCGTAAGCATTCACGGCTCCGTCAAATATCATTTTCCACTGGGACCCCAACTCTGGTCCTTCGTCTGGCAACGGCTCTTCGCAATCCTTCATCTTTAGGTACATGATATCCTCGTCAGGAAAATCAAACCTCATCGATTGGTACTCTTCAATAGGCTGCTCCGCCAGATACTCAGACAGCACGCTCCCCTTTATAGCCTTTTGCGAGACGTATTGAATGTCATATTCGGTCAAGACCATCTGCCATCGGGCAATTCTACCTGACAACGCCTGCTTTTCGAATATATATTTGATTGGATCCATCTTCGAGATGAGCATGGTTGTATGATTCAGCATGTACTGCCTCAAACGCTTGGCGGCCCAGGCTAGCGCGCAACACGTTTTCTCCAGCATTGAGTATCGAGATTCACAGTCTGTAAATTTCTTACTCAGGTAATAGATCGCATGCTCTTTTCTCCCCGTCTCGTCGTGTTGACCGAGAACACAACCCATGCTTCCCTCAAGAACCGTCAAATACATTATCAAGGGTCTACCTGCCACTGGGGGTATCAAAATAGGAGGCTCCTGCAAATACTTCTTTATTTTATCGAACGCCTTTTGACAATTTTCATTCCACGTTACAGCTTGATCTTTCTTTAACATCTTGAATAATGGTTCACACGTGGCCGTTAGGTGAGATATGAACCGGGCAATGTAGTTCAATCTCCCTAAAAACCCGCGCACCTCTTTCTCTGTTTTAGGCGTCGACATTTCTTGAATCGCTTTTATTTTAGCAGGATCGACCTCTATTCCTCTTTCGCTTACGATAAACCCCAGCAGTTTCCCCGATCTCACCCCGAAGGTGCATTTATTAGGGTTCAGCCTCATCCTGAACTTCCTAAGTCTTTTAAACAACTTCAGCAGATTCACCAGATGCTATTCCTCCGTCTGGGACTTGGCGATCATATCGTCAACATAAACTTCGATCTCTTTATGCATCATGTCATGGAAAAGAGTCGTCATCGCACGCTGATATGTTGCCCCAGCATTTTTCAAACCAAAGGGCATCACTTTATAGCAAAATGTTCCCCAAGGCGTTATAAAAGTAGTCTTCTCCATATCCTCTGGCGCCATTTTAATTTGATTGTAGCCTGAAAAGCCATCCATGAAGGAGAATACGGAGTACTGAGCAGTATTATCAACTAACACGTCAATGTGAGGAAGTGGAAAATCGTCTTTTGGGCTTGCTTTATTCAAATCTCTATAATCCACGCACATCCGAACCTTGCCATCTTTCTTTGGCACTGGTACGATGTTAGCAACCCATGAGGGATATTTTGTCACAGCCAGGAAACCAGCGTCCCACTGTTTCTGAACCTCCTCTTTGATCTTCATTGCCATATCTGGTCGAGTTCTGCGAAGTTTTTGTTTGACCGGTGGGCAATCTTCTTTCAGTGGCAGGCGATGCACAACCATATCTGTATCGAGCCCTGGCATATCTTCATATGACCAAGCGAATACATCATTATACTCTCGGAGCATTTCAACCAGTCTTCGCTTGATATCACTCTGCAGTGCGGCCCCGATACGAATATTCTTCTCAACCCCTTCCGATCCCAAATTGATAATTTCGATGACCTCGTCGTGAGGCAGAATGGCTCTTTCCTCTTGCTTTACTAACCAAGACAGTTCTTCAGGAACGTCGCTATCTTCGACAACCTCTTCTTCGGTCTGGAATACCGGGTGCTCAAAGTCGGGACGAGTCATAGGTGGTTCAAGGATGTCATCTGAAAATGTTATCCTGCAAAAGGAATGGTTAAGTGCTTCAAAATGCGTATAAAGCGAATAACCACGTTGCCATTTTATTGAAAAATACAAAACAAGAAAGACAGGGATTACGGTATTTGCACATGAAAAAACGCCATTTATTTAATGATTAACACGCAATGTTTATAACAACACAGCCCTAAGCAAATCCTGATGCCCCGGGCAAGACATCAGATTATTCAACAATTAATAAAGCAAAGCATTACTGTTTAAAAGTCACAGGAACAAGCTCCTGAATAGACCAGTTGCACAGTCCTTGTCCTGGCGTGCTTGGCTGAATCCAGGCATCCATATCACAGTCGCTGTCTCCTTCATCGGACTCTGAAGCAGCATTGACAGTTTCATGACATGCTCCACTGGCAGAGATGGTGATTGGCTTTCTGAAACGGGGGGCCCCCACGGAAGGAATTGATGACGACGGTTGGTACCCCAGCCCGAACCGGTCCATTTTCACAGGAATGTCCAGCACTTTGCCCCAGCCCTTTGCTTCTCCTGTTTCTACTAGAGCTTGAGCTTCTTTATACGATGAGACAGCTATCTCTGGCACTTTGCTCGGCCCGGGACCCTTGTCCTTGATGCGCAAACCTTCGAATGCCTGGCATGGTGTCTCGTGGATCTCCCCGTCGACTTCCACATATTTAAATGAAGATAAATGGCTGACCAGGATGTCTTCTTCTCCGCACACGGTGACTACGCTGTCTCCGACCATATATTTTAACTTCTGATGCAGGGTAGACGTGACTGCCCCTGCCCCGTGAATCCAGGGTCTTCCCAGCAAGCAGCTGTACGCAGGCTGTATATCCATGATATAAAACTCAGTTGCAAACACTTCCGGCCCCACTTGCAGAGGCAAGGTGATCGATCCGAAGATTGTTCTCCGCGTGCCGTCAAACGCTCTGACTACCAAATCACTGGGTGTACATAAAATCCCTCGAACATCCAGCTTCATCATCGCCTTCTTGGGCAGCACATTCAAAGATGATCCGGTGTCAACCAATACGTGCGACATTACCGATCCTCTACACTCAACAGATACGTGTAATGCCATATTATGATCTCTCCCTTTCGGAGTCAAGTCAAAATCGGTAAAGCCCAGACTGTGGCCTGCATTCACATGTGCCAACACTCCTTCTAGCTGATTTACGGAGACATCCTGGGGTACAAAAGAAGTGTCCAGGACTTTCAGCAAAGCGTTTCTGTGGGCTTCCGAACATAAGAGCAATGACAAGATAGATATTTTGGACGGTGTCTGCTGCAGATGCTCCACAATCTTATAATCACTTTTTCGAATTAAGCGCATGAATTCTTCTACATCTTTCGATGCCGCTTCTTTTTCACTTGCTTGCACCGGAACATTTTCAACCACTTTCCCTTTTCCTTTCGCTAGCCTTTCAGCCTCCACTTCAGGAGATATAAAAATCCTGCCGCTCCTTGTCATGCCGCCTGAACCAACAACATTATCCACAATCTCCGCTGGCTGCTTGTTGACATCAATCTTTATCCCATCACAATACACCTCTAACCCATATGACCATGGGACTGCTTTCGTGTTCTCGTACGGGATTGGCCCGGCTTTAGTTATGGTGATCGGAGGTCGCTGAGCTGGTGCTGCAATAGTGATCGTCTTCCGCGGAATCGTTACCATGGCCACATCACTCCGATTATCCACTACTGCCCCTGCAGGCTCATCAGTTGCCGCTCGATCGAACTGCAATATGCCATCATCAATTAAAGCCTGAATGCCTTTCTTCAAATCCTCACACCCCCCAGCTAGGGTCCAACAGTCTAAGCAATACTCGTTACATCCTGGGTAAACACCTCCTTGTAACAGTCGGCTCTTTATCTCGCTCAGCGGCGTCTTTAAATCTTCAACATTCATAATAAGATTCAGACCCTCCTCAATCAGAACGGCGTTCGCCCCATGATTAGGCATGGGTTTCTGGACTATATTCGGACCTGCCGTTCCGAAATTGATAGTCTTGTTGTCCAAAAGGTCCTGCACAACGTGCTTAAAAGCATGGCAACCTTCTATATCGTGGCCCGGGGCCCCAGAATGAAACTCACAGTGCCTATTCGCATCGTAGCCGAACGGGGGAGCTCCCGTTATCGGCGCCAGAGTTCTTTTCTCCACCAGATTCAATCCCAACAATGTCTGCAATAAATCAGCATAGGTTGAGGGAGGCTTCTCAAACACTCTTCTCGGTTTACTGCCCTGGAATCTTCGTTGAGCTTGTTGTGCCCCCTGCTGAGGCTGCTGCTGCTGTGGCATTGGTTGCTGCTGAACCGGTTGTTGTTGCTGGATTGGTTGTTGTTGATATGGGATAGTAACACTCGACACCTGCTGCGGCTGACGATATTGACCTCGTCCCCTGCCTCGGCCTCGGCCTCGGCCTCCAAATACCGCGCTTGCCTCGCCCTGACGGCGCCCACCATAAGCTTTCCTATTACTGCCAGATGCAGTTGACTCCTCGACTTGGAACTTTCCTTGCTTAATATTACGCTCAATCTTTTCCCCCATCAGAATCAGGTCTGAAAAACTGGCCAGAGACGTATGAAACAGCATATCATGAAACAGCCCTGTGAATGTGCCGACAAACATATCATTCATTTCCTTATCTTCTACAGGAGGACGGACCCTGGCAGCCATATCGCGCCACCTTTGCGCGTACTCTTTAAAACTCTCCCCCTTCTTCTGCGAAAGCCCGGCCAACTGGACCCGATTGGGTGCCAGGTCGCTGTTATACTTGTAATGGGCTACAAACGCCTCCGCCAATTGCTTCCAAGTCTTGATATCAGTTGGCTCCAACCCCATGTACCACTCTAGGGAAGGGCCCGACAGACTATCCTGAAAGAAATGCATTAGCATTCTTTCATCAGTTGAGTATGCAGACATCTTTCTGTAATAAGCTCGTACATGCACTTTCGGACATGTGTCTCCTTTGTACTTATCGAATGCAGGCGCTTTGAACTTAATTGGCACCCTCAAGCCAGGTACCAAACCCATTGTTGCCATGTCCAATCCCACAGCACTTTGATTTAGGACTCCCTTCATCTGCTCTTCTAGCATTCTAATCTTTTGGGAATCATCCATCGGCCCTTCAAAACCTCCTCCGGAGAAGGCATCCTCCTGCTGATCCTCTTGCCACATACCATTTCCAGCTCCGTACCCATCATATGCATTATTACGTCCAGCTCTGATCTGATTCATCCCCGGACCTCGGCCTCTGTTGCCGTACCCTTGCACACCTCCAGCGGGACCAAAAGCCATAAATCCCGTACCGTTGCCAGTTCCAAAGCCTCCGTAACCCTGATTGACCATACCATAACCATCTTGCCCAAAGCCTTGAGCATTCAAGCCATACTTGCCAGTGTTATCGAATCCCTGATCGTTGAATCCGAACCCAGTGTTGACAAAGCCATTGCCTCCTAGATTGTCTCCCAAATTGACATCACCCAGCCCAGCATTATGGACAGCAGTTTCATTCCCAACTCCGACGTTACCGTTCACAGCAGCGGTAGCGTTGTTGACATTAGCAGCAGGTATATTGACTACGGGTGGAGCCACTGGCGTGGGAGTGCCGTCTCCATGAGCAGTATCAACCCGGACAGACTGATGATCTTCATTACCATGACCAGCGTTGCGAGCCAACAGAGGCTGGACCATGGCCTGCAAATTCTCTTGCCCTTTTGCTATAGCTTCCATGGTCTGCATGAAGAGGGCGAGCTTCTCGCGCACATCTTGCATCTCGTTCTGCATTTGGTCCATGATTTTCCGACAGTTGGAGCGTGTAGAATAGCGGTGCGGATGTTGATCTGGAATCCTGTTAAGTACCTGATACAGAGCAGGAGATAAGACACCATTCAAAGATTACCTGTAATGCAATATGAATATGAATGCAATGCAATGTGTCTGTGCATTAGGGAAATTCATTCCCCCAGTTCTAGTGCGAAGGTGCCGGTGCAGTGACAGTGCTGACAATAGGAATATCGGAGCTGAATCATAGAAAGCCTCATATATTGCAGAGAGAATCAATAAGCCCAGGATACAATATCATTGAGAGTACAAAGAAGGCATGACCTCAACCAACAATCCTGGTGATGGTCAGCACTATGCAAATAAAGCATACAAGTTACTACATGAAATGATCAAATCCTCCCAAAAGTCTGGTACTCCTCTATCAACTTCCTGGTCTCCGGATGGCTTGGTCGATCAAGCAGCCCTTCAACAAGCTGGTTTCTCCTCTTAAGGACACGGCGTACGTCTTCAGCAGTTTCTTCCCATGTTGCTTCTCCGAAGCAATCTTCTAACTTTCGCTTCTGAGACACTGCTTCATCTCTGGATTTGATTGCCTTGTTCAGTGCATGCTGGACACTATACCGGGTCATCACTTCCTCCTCACACTTCTTGATGCTAGACTTCAACTTCTCTTCGAGGTCGGAAATTTGCTGCTTTAGCTTATCTTCCCTCTTCTTGTTGTTAGTGAGTGTAGCATTCCAAGTCTTATTGCAAGAAGAGATCTCTCGGTGAGCGATGTCAAGCGCCTTCTTTTTGGCTTCCAGCATGTCATGGGAGCTTCTGAACTCTTGCCCCAGACGTTCGCGCTTTTTCTTTTCCTCAGTCAACTCAGCTCCTAGTCTGTTTACTAGCTCGATCTGTTGTTGGAAAGCATATACAGCCTTGTTTTTCTCACTGCGCATCTGAGCTAACTCTCGCTCTAACCCTTCGTTAATCTTCATCAAAGCTTCTTTTTCCTTCACAACTTGCTCGTAGGCCTCCCTAGAAACAGTAGTTGGCTCTTCTGCCGGGACGGGAACAATGACGGGTGCAGCTGGAAATGGCATTAATAACTGACTTGCTCGTTCCTGGATCCAAACCCTGTAAGGTTCATAGGCCTGACAGTCATTCTTTCCTAACAACGGCTTCCCTCTGCGGTTAATACGCGTCCAGGCATGTTGCAGCTTGGCTAGTAACTCCCCCTTCACGTCTCCGGTGAAGTACAGAGATTCCTGTACTTCCTCCTCCTTTGGCGGGTTCTTCAGCGCATATCCGAACTGACGGACGAACAGAGATGGGTTGTAGTTGATACACCCTTTCCTTCCAATCAACGGCACATTAGGGTACCCAGAACAACTGAAGATGAGCTCAGATCCCAACAGGTCTCGATCAAACCACACAACATCTTCGGAAGATAGCCTCATCAGGCGCTCTGACCAACTGGCTGAGGTTGCACTGTCTACAAATGGTCCCTTTGTGGGGAGATGACTTTTGAACCACATATTCAACAGAGGAGCACAGCAGTACACAACCTTTCCTCTTCGGTTCTCATTCTTGTAGTGCAATGAATGATAGAAGTCTCCAATCAAAGTTGGCACTGGGTTGCCTGCAGCGAACAGATAGAAAGCATCCAAATCCACAAAGTTGGGCAAGCTAGGAAACAGCACAATTCCATAGATGCATAAAGCCAAAATAGCATTGAAAACCACCCAACAACCGTTCTTGGCGTACTCTCGAGCTTTGACAACTAAGAAATCCAGAGAGAAACCTGACACCCCAAGCCAAGAAGTCAATAACAGATCTGCAGCGTTCATATGCAAGGCTTTGGCTAAGTCCTCCAACTTGGGCTCAGCAGCAGAGTGAATAAAGGGAACCTTGTTCTGCACGGGAAGCTCAGTAAACTCCACATACTCCTCAATGGTAGGCCCTAGAATGAAGTCAGCAAACGTAAAACATCTCAATGCGGGGTCATAGAACTGCATCAAGGTGTATAGCCCGTTCATCTCATCAGCAGTGGGCTTACAGACTAATCTCAGTAATCTCCCATGGCTCATTCTGAAGCTTCTTCTAACCTCCTCATCAGCAAGAGATATCAGACCAAGCAAAGAAGTAATATCAGGTGAAGGCAGCTTATACGCAACTGTTTTCCTCAAACCAGCCATAATCAATACTCAGAAATCCGGGCACTAGAACTAGGGAAATGCAAATGCACCTGCAGCACAGACACACGTTAGTGAAATGCGAATGGTAATGGATATGCAGGCAATGCAATGCAAGTAACATGCAACAGGGACCAAAGCTGTAGCTGAATAGCCCAAATCCAATCAAGAAAGGTCTCAGATGGACCATCCAGAAGTCATCAAACCCTGGTCTCTGATAGACCTAAAACAAAGCTCCATTACTGGTCTCTGATGAACCTCAAACCATAACTCCCACTGGTCTCTGGTAGACCTCAAATCACATCTCTAATTGGTCTCTGACAGACCTCATAACTCTCCATAAATATCCAGGATCTCTGATCGAGAACAAACCGGTATTTGAAGGTCTGGTTACCTGCATAACCCCAAATCCCCTCACAGGTGGGTGGCCCTATAACTGGCACAAGGTACGGCATCCTATGCGGTCGTCGGCGTCACAGACTTTCAGGGTTGATGATACGATTCCCAGAAGGAGTGGCATCATCAAATCCTGAAGAGGCCTCACTCAGCCAACTTCCAAATGATCGGTCCCCGGAGTCGACAATTCAGCTGACCAACAACCCCTTCGACCCAAAGGGTAGAAAAAGAAGCCAACCAGAAGAACCTCGTCCGAGTGTAGATTTCATGAGACACTAATGCAAGCAAAGCCGGCACGCGCCCACTACTTTCTACGCTAATTCTAGGTGCACTCAAGCCCAGGTCCGACTTATCTCTCAATATCAGAACACCCGTCACACCCCAATACAGCAATAATAAACAATATACAAAGCTGAAAATACAAGGTTAGAAATATACAATAACTCCATACAAAATCCTCGACGGGAAAACAAGTGTTAGGATTGACTCTCTTAAGGGACGTTGGATCCCAAATGCATAAGAACCATCGCAGTCCTTAGCAGCCAGGGGACGTTGGGTCCCCAGCAGAGTCGCCAGCTGTCGCTACTGCGAAAATCGGCGCCGGCTGAACAGAAGAGTCGCCACCGTGCGTTATTTATCCCACGGGAGGGAAAGGAAACGCTCAGAGTAAACCTCGCACAACACGGGAAAGGTATGGTCATCGCAACCAAAACCTGGGTTCGGGAGTCGGTTACGCAAGGGGAAGGTATTAGCACCCCTCACGTCCGTCGTACTCGACGGGATCCACGCTTGTTTTCGGGTATGGATTGTTATTCTATCTAAACTATAGGTCAAGGGTTAAAAAGAAAATAAAATGAAAATAAAAATGACTCGGCAAAGTATCGCACTTTATGCCTACGTATTCCCGCCTGGAACGAGAAATCAGAGTCAACGTAGTTCGCCTACCTACGGGAAAGGAGGGGAAGGTTGCTCGCTAGGATATCGCATCCTATGCCTACGTACTTCCACACGGCATGGAAGATCAGAGCAAACGTAGTTCGGGCCACGTACGACACAAGCTTGTCTTGGTTGATTTTATTCCTTCTGAAAAAGGTTTTCTTGACTAACAGTCCCGGCGGACAAAAATGACGCTTTGATGAGTTCACATTCTTTTACGGAAGAAGTGTCTTTTATTGTGTTTGAAATCTTTATGTGTTTTTCTGTTTGTTTTGAGAAAGAAAGAGACAGAACTCTAACCTACGGTTGCGAAGGGAATCAAACTAACCTAATGTTATCATGCATGGGTTAAGACCTAGTGTCTATCATGCTCCTCTCTTGCACAGAGAGAAACAGAGATCCTAAGGGATAGGCAGAAACAGAAACAATATCAAGATATATACAGTAAAACAGTAAAATGCATGGATGCAACAGCACAAGCGAGGCAAGGGAGTCCCACTCAACCTCGAACCTAGAAAACAATAGGCAAAAGTGAACAGGCTTCACTTTCAACCCAACAGGGTAAACAGCAAACAATACAGTCCAGAAAACCAATCAATACATCAGCAAATGAAATACAACAGCAAAAGAAACAGCATCAGCAGCTCTGAATCAACATCTGGCTTCAAGCAATCTCCAATTAGCTACAGGCTTCAACAAGCATCAATCTCCATCTTCATGGCCTTTAGGCAAGGGCTTTGATCATCATTCTTCCATCTGCAATGGCTTTTATTCCAACTCAAACCTCTAGGATGAGGGATTAGTCACAAGAGTGAAGTGAATGAATGTTAGACAGTTGATTACCTACCAAGGGTGGTTCATCAACTGTTAACATTAAACAGAAAGTTTCCTCTCAAAAGTTCTATCTTTCAAATATATTCACTGATCCTTCCAAAGGAAGGAGGTGGATATTTGAAAGAGACTTTGAATCATAGAGAAAGGATGGATGCAGACAAGGCATTCCATGTTTGAGAAACAAGCTTTCTAATCTAGAGCTCTGCCTAGCTCCTAAACCCTAGTCTCCTCAGCAGCTGCTAGCAAGAATCCCCTCTTCAACTCTGGCAGTTGATCTTCAATCTTTGAATCTCCAATGGCTTCATCTCCCCAAGTCTTCAGCTCTCCCAAGTCCCCAGACAATCCCAATACCCAAGCAAGCAAGCAATAATCCCCAGAGGGCACACCACACCAGTCAATCAGACATACACAGAGTATTAATAGCAGTAGGGGAATCCTGACTTTCCTAAGGGATCTAATAGCTACCCATAGCCCCTATAGTCCCATAACTAATCTAGTTAAATCCTAAGTCCTAAGGGAAAGAACCAAACTTCCTAAGTCATCACTTAAAAAACCCTAATTTGTTCATGTTGTTCCAGACTACATTAATCACCTAAAATTAATTCCTAAAAATGGGAACTAAATTGTTTCTACAAGTTCAATATCTCATCTAAACAATCTAAAAAGAATGAACAAAAAATATTAAAGCATCTAATAGAACAAAAAATAATAAAATCATGTATGCAATGAACTCTTTAAAATGACATTTATTTAGAAAATATGGAAAAAATATGAAATGAAAACAAAAATGCAATTTTATTTAATGACAATTTTCTACACATCCTAAAGAAAATAGTGTAAAAAGAATGAATTGAAAATGATTTTTTATGTATTTATTATGAATTAATGAAAATGCATAAAAACAATTAAAGAATATAAAAGAAAAATAATGAGATAAAGGGAGGGGGGTTTATTCAGCAAACACGCCCAGTTGATATTCATTGGGCCAGGCAGACAGGGGGTGCGAACAGCAAGATGGTTAAGGCCCAGAATTAGTCAGCAACAATGAAAAATAAGAACAGCGCAGGGGGGTGAAAATAGCACAGGATTCACATGCAAATGGATTGGGCTTAAAAGCTGGGGGGTGGGAATATCACTCAGGCCCGCCCGTTTCAATTAATGAAACGGTGCGTTTAGGGCACCTGTAGCTTCCCTCCAAAATCAGATTAAATGAGAGCCCTAGGATTGCTCTCTTAGTCAAGGGTCCAACACGAAATGGACGGATACGATTGTGTCTTCCTCATTGAACCTGTTAGAACTAGGGTTTGCAATCCATGAAGCTCCATGCACGCACCACTTCCAGCTCTCAGTTCTCCCTCTCCAGGCCATGAAACGCCACGCTATAAACATGAAAATCACTCTAAATTCCTCCCTCTACACGTCTATGGTCTTTGATTGCTCTGAAACTCAACACACCACTCAACCCGAGCGCAACAACTTCTGACTCCATGAAAACACTCTGCAACTCACCCTCACAATTCTCAATCAAACTTAGACTAATCTACTCTATGCATAATAGTGATTATCCTGCGCTAACAACCTAACATTATAATGCACTAACCTAAGAGTTTTAGGTCCTAACAGTTTGGTGCACCTGCTATGAATCATCACCAAACTACTCCAAATTCATCCTAATTGCTCTACTAACCTCCTACATTATATCTAAACTAATAAAATCATGCTAACCTAATTGAATCAAGCTGTGGCAGAGAAAATGCACCTGGTGTAAAATCTTGTGGATGATGATGAAATTCGTGGATCTGAGACTTGTGAGGCTTGGATCCTGATCTACAATTGCTCTACTTGCTTCTGTTTGCAACACTTGAATGAAACTTGGCTTGAATTGTGCTGTCAACTTGAAACTTCAATTTTGATGTTGATGATGGAAGTGCTCGAAAATGGATGGATTACACCTTGTTCTTGGTTGAATTCTGATCTATGATGATGAATCAGTATAATGAAGTTGATTTTGATGATGATTGGTGAAGAATTTGAGGAATTGAAGTGAAAACACAATGAGAAAGAATGAGAGAATTTGGGAAATTCTTGGTGAAAAATGAAGCCAACCCTTGATCAATCTTCATTTCATGAATATATAGGGTTCACATGAACATTCTAGATCCATCTTACACATTCCCTTGCCTTCCAACTTTGATTCATTTTGGCTATGTTTCTTAAAATGCAAGTAACCAAGGATAACTTTGAAATCTTCCACTAAACTCAAAAAAGTGCTTGAACCATTGTCTTTAGAATGTCTTTTCCATTCAAAATCATATATTGGAAGTCTCCATTTGGACTTATAAATCTCCCAAACCATTTTTCATTTTGACTTTATTCACATTATAAGCCATTTTAGTTCAAATTTGGACCAATCATGCAACTTCATATTATGAGCTTTTCCAACAATTTGTGACCCTCTTTCTAGACTTAAAATCACATTTGGAGCAAGTTTGATGTTGTAAGTTTTTCCATTTGAGGCCTCCTTGTATGAGTTTTGGACATAGGTTAAAATGACCTGTAATTCACAAATGCCCAAAATACCCTTTGCTTGCCAAGACCATAAGTTGAGTTCCACACATCATATGAAGGCATACTATACCATTCTAGAAATCTAAGACAATGAGGAACAATTCTTATGTTGACCAAGAATTCATTTGAAATCTCCTTGAGGGGTAAAACTAGCTTGGAAGTCAAGTCACTTTCACAGACAAAATTTCAGATACCTCAGATGACCTGTAACTTGCAAGGACCATAACTTGAGTTCTATAAATCTCCTTGATGTCTTCCACCACTCAAATTAAAGGTATTGATATCCTCTACAAGTTTCATGTTGGCCAAGAAGCCATTTGAAGCTAGCATTTTGACTTATCTTGCTTGGAAATTTGACCTAAACTAGGGGATTTTACATAGAAACCCTAATTTAGAAACTCCTCTTCTCCTTGATTTCTCTTGAATTCTCCTTGGCATATCTCCATATCCTTCTTTATATATCCAATGATGAACCCCACATCTCTCCACTAGACTTGAATGCCCTTTAAATCAGTCAATTGACCTAGGGTTGACCTAGGGTTGACCCAGATGAAACCCTAGTTGACTGCCTTCAACTATAGCTCTTGTGCTCTCATCAATGACTTGTCTCCTTCTCCAAATGACTTTCTAAGTCCCTCATAATGTCTAGATACTCTCCATGCCTTCAACTCACAGCTCACAATCCTCTTGTTGACCCTCAGATGCCCTCAGCTAGGAGATGGACTCAAGGCTTGATCTGCTGAGCTCTTGGCTTTCAAATTCTTTCCTGATGACTTGAATAAGATTGAATTGGGATAATAACCTCTTGATAGGCCTCTAGAGATGATAATAATGATTGGTCTCCTGTTGAATGACTTGCTATGCTTATGCTATGCAGATGGTTAGTCTATGTACATGACTCTATATGCAAATGCTAATGACATTGAAACATAAACCAATGAATAAGGTTAGGCAAATTTTAGGGTGCAACAAAATGGTAGTCCTTAAGGAATATGATGATGACGGTAAGGTCATCCATAACAGTGACGAGGAGAGGAAAAGATTATGGAAAGAAAACATGCAAGAGATGAGGGGTTCTTTAGGGGTAAAAGAGTATATGTGAGTCATGGATAAATTTTATAATGATATTATCACTTCTGAAAGTGACTCTGACTTTGACTATTCAGGTTCTATATAAATTATAAGGAGACAACTGCTCCCTTTGGTTATGAGGTTATGAACCATAAGAATAGTACTGCTGATGACATGGATATTGTCAAAATTCGATCCCTGAGGATTATATCCTCTACTAGTTCTGAGGATGATATTATTTCGGAATCATGTGGTCCAAAGGAAAGAGTGTGTATACTTCGGCCAAAAGATGTTTCCAAAGAATTTTTCTACTTCTATCCTAGTATTTTGGAAGATTTCAACATCTGTATCCCTTTTTCCGACTTCGAGGTTGACGTGTTGAAGACCGTCAATATAGCACCTTCCTAAATTCGTCCAAACTATTGGGGATTTATAAAGGCTTTTGAGAGGGTTTGTGAAGTTTTGAACATTGTTCCGACCATAGGCTTGTTCTTCTCCTTCTTCGAGGTGAAAGGAGTTAATAATTGGAGTTGGGTTCAAATCAGTGGAATTCCTGGCCGAAGCATCCTTCAGGCTTATACCTCAAATTATAAGAATTATAAAGATAATTTCTTGAAGGTCCGATGTGGGCCGAGATGTCTGTAGGTGTTATACGCCTTAGATGAACGTCCGCGTTTTCCTCACTACTAGACCAAAGATCCGTTGTCGGTTACTGGTTTTAACTATGACAAACTGAATGACTTGGAATTCCAATCCTTGGCCATTCTTGACTCATTCCATATGATGAGGATCAAAGAATTGTTACCCTTAGATGAAGACCAATTTCTTGCCTTTTTGGGTAATCATCATCTTTTGCTTTAAATATTTCTCGTCTTCATTTTATTCTAATCTTATGTTGCTTGCTTACAGATAAGATGAATGATCTGACTGTAGCCGAGCAAAAGAGATTTATGCAGGCAGCTCGGGAATCCCGGGGAGGGGCTGGGGATGCTCTGCATCCAAATCCGATTTAAGTGGGTTAGAGGTCCGAGCACCAAAACTATCCAGGGGAATGAGTACTAAAGCCGCCCCGAGTAAAGGTGAGCCCCAACCTCTTGTTCTTCCTGTTCAAGATGAGATCTCTCAAGGTGATCTGAAGAAACTGAAGGTTCTAATGAATGAAGATATTCATCAAGCCAAAATGGGGATCAACTCCCACATGCAAGGCCTTGGGGGAAATTTTGCGTCTGGGGAATTCAAGTTTTGGTCCAATAACTTTGATGGCTTCAGATTTCTGCATGATCACCTTAATGCTACAGAGGATGTTAATAAAGTTAAATCCATTGGACAACAAAAGATTACCCAGAGCATTAGTTTCTATATGATGAGATGTGTCATCCTTGCTCGTGGTTTATTTAAATTATCTAACGACTCAAAAGATTGAGTCAAAATTTAATGATGAAATCGCCCAGTTGATAAGTACCCGAGAATCTCAGTCTGAGAAGCTTTCCAGCTTAGAGAAGGATTTGGCTAATGCAAGGAAGGAGAAAGAGACTTTGGAGTTGGATCACAAGTCAGCCTTAGCCCAACTTCTGATCAATCGAAGTTATTCGAGGCCTCCAATATTTAGCTCTTATCATCCAATAACGATCTTAGAAAGTCTCTGAAGAAAGCTCAGATCGACATTTTGTCTGCTGGTGATGAAACTTTTGACAGGGCCAAAGACCATGTTTTATGCCTCCATCCCATACTAGATTTATTCGAGGTGGATTATTTCAAGGTGGTGCAGGATGGCTGCCTTGTAGAAATGGATGAGAACCCGAAGAAATCTTCTACTCCTATCAATAATGATGGGGATGAGCACCTGGATAACGCTGACGCGAATGGTATCTTGGCCGCTGATTAATTTTGAAGTTTCTCCTTATTTTGATTAGACATATTTTTGGATATGCTTTTGATGACTTTTCTATTTTTATAAGGGAGTGTGGTGTTGTCCCCCCTTTTCTTATGACTTTTCAGCCTTCGGGCTTTGTAATGCACCCTACTTGGCCCTTTTGTGGCTTTTCTTAATGTCGTTTCTGTTTATCATCATTTTAATTACTTTGTAAAATAATCCTGTGCATATACCTAGGCCCTCGGGTACTAAGTTAGAATAACTTAAGGTGTCCGATTATAAAGTGTCGGACATTATTTTGCCTTTTTGCTTTACTTAGTTTGATTCTTGAGACTTTTTGGATAGCTCATTTCTCGGCTATTTTTTATTAAAGCCCTAGGCTATATAGCTTTGACACTTTAGAGAGTTCATAACTCTTATAGCCTTAGGTGTCGATTATGATATTGACTTGGGTGTCCTTTTGTCAGAGACTTGCTCCCATTTCTTTATAAGCCTTTGGCAGTTGGTCATGAATGACTTTGATACCCATGAGCCCCTAGTTTCTTTTGGTGTGCTTAGGCCTAGTTTCATCATTTTCATAATTTATTATCCAACCTGTGTACACGGAACGAGTAGACACATTTATAAGTGTTTGTTCAACCCGTGTACGCGGAACAAGTCAACACATTTATAAGTGTTTGTTCAATCTGTGTACGTGGAGTGTTTATGGGCGTCCTATGTACGTGGAGCAAGTCAACATATTTATAGAAGTTTAATCAACCCTTGTACGCGGAGCGTTTATGGGCGACCTATGTACGTGGAGCAAGTCAACATGTTTACAGAAGTTTAATCAACTCTTGTACGCGGAGTGTATATGGGCGACCTATGTACGCGGAGCAAGTCAACACGTTTATATGTTTTTAATCAACCCTTGTACATGGAGCGTTTATGGGCGACTTATGTACATGGAGAAAGTTAACACGTTTATAGGAGTTTAATCAACCCTTATATGCAGAGCATTTTTGGTAATCTATGCACGCGAAGCAAGTCAAGATATTTATAGGAGTTTAACCAACCCTTGCCCTTGCAAGGGAAAAAAAGTGTAACCCGAATCCTTTATTCGTTATTAAATTACATAATATTTAGCTTAAATATAGCCTAAGATTGAATACATTCCATGTCCTGGGTATTTCTACTCCATCTAATGTTTCCAGCTTGTAGGCTCCGTTGTTTAATTTTTGAAGTACCCTAAATGGGTCTTCCTAGTTGAGGGCAAGCTTTCCCTTATCTTTTGAGTTAGTGATTTTCTTTAAGACCAGGTCACCTTCATGGAACTCCTTCTTTCGGACTTTTAGGTTGTATCTTCTTGCCAACCTCTATTTTACAGTGACTTCTCTTACCCATGTTGTCTCTCTAACCTCATCTATTAGATCAGTTGAGATGTTTAAGTTATCCATGTCCGCGACTTCATCAAAGTATTCACGCCTCCAAGTCGGGGTGTTGATTTCCACCGGTATCATTGCATCAGATCCATACACCATCCTGAAGGGTGTCTCTTGAGTAGTAGAATATGGTGTTGTGTGGTATGACCACAAGATCTCGGGTAGGTACTCGGCCCACATTCCTTTTTCCTTCTCTTGCTTCTTTTTTATTCCTTCTAGGATAACCTTGTTTTCCGTTTCTGCTGGATCATTGGTTTGGGGGTGTTCCACAGATGTGAACCTGTTTTTTATTCCATAATCCCTGCAAAAGTCTATGAAGGAAGTGCTTGCAAATTGGGCTCCATTGTCCGAGACTATGATTCCCGGAAAACTGAATCGGCATATGATATTCCTCCAATAAAATTTGCGAACCCTCTCGGCAGAGATCCGAGCAACAACCTCGACTTCCACTAATTTTGTGAAATAGTCAACTGCAACGATTAACTTGAGTTATCCTGAAGCAACTGGAAATGGTCCTAGGATGTTTGCTCCCTACTGATGGAACGACCATGGAGATGAAATCAAATGGAGCGACTCAGCTGGTAGGTGTTTAATTGGAGCGAATACTTGGAACTTTTCGCACTTGCTAATGTACTCGATACTATCTCGTATCATATGCGGCCAGTAGTACCCAACTTTTAGGATTTTTCCGGATATTTCTCTCCCACTGATGTGGCTACCACAGGCTCCCTCGTTGACCTCTTTATTTACCAGTTCAATCTCAGGCTCTGACACGCATTTGAGCATAAGTGTTTACCTACCCATCTTGTACAGCGTGTCCGAGATTATGACGTATCGAGAGGCTATTCTTTTAAGCTTTCGGGCTTCATTGACATCTTCAGGTAATATTTCTTAGCTCAGATAGCTGATGATGGGCCTCATCCATCCTTGGACATCCTCTATTGTTAATACTTCCTCTGATTGAATGTTGGGTGCTATGAGAACTTCTTGGATCACAGTCTTATTCATTCTTGAATTCTTTGAGCTTGCTAATCGGGCTAGGAGGTCGGCCCAAGCATTATCTTCTCTTGGGATATGGACGACTTTGAATTCTGAGAACACTTTGAATATTACTGAAGCTTTCTGAAGGTACTTTATCAGGGAGGAATCCTTCGTCTGGTACTTGTTTTTAATTTATCTGATCACTAGCTGGGAGTTGGTCTTCACTAATAAATGTGTTACTCCAACCTCTTTCGCCAATTTTATTCCGGAAATCAAAGCTTCATACTCTGCTTGGTTGTTGCTAACCTGAAAATTGAAACTTAAAGAGTATTCTAATGTTATATCTCCGGGTCCTTCCAGAATTATTCCGGCTCCACTTCCCTTAAGATTTGAAGATACATCTACATAAAGGATCCATATGTTTGAGATCTCTTCTCCTGGTGGTCCACTTAACTCTACCACAAAATCGGCAAGTGTCTGTGACTTTATACAAGTTCTGGGCATAAAGTTGATGTCATACTCGGAGAGATATATTGCCCATTTGACCATTCGTCCTGCTAAGTTGGGCTTTTTTAGTATTTGTTTGATTGGGTAATTCGTCTTGACTGTGATGGGGTGACCTTAAAAATAATTTCTCAGCTTCCGGGTTGTGATAACTACTGCCAGCGCCAACCGTTCAATGTTCTAGTACCTTAGCTCTACACCTTTTATAAATTTGCTGATAAAGTCCACTGGTCACTCTCTGTCTTCTCCATCTTGTACTAAAACCGAGCTAAGGGCTTTATCCGTGACCGACAAATATAAGACCAAAGGTGTGTTTTCTTTGGGCCTTACTAGGATATGAGGCGAGGACAGAAAACGCTTTACTTCTTGAAAGGCTTCTTCATATGCCTTTTTCCATTCAAACTCCTTAGACTTCCCTATAGCTGCAAAGAAGTGTATTGATTTGTCTTCTGCACATGATAAAAATTATGACAATACGGCTAGTCTCCCAGTCAGCTATTGGACCTCCTTTTTTGTGGTTGGACTTCTCTTATCAATTATAGCCATGCATTTGTCCGAGTTCACCTCGATTCCTTGGTAGTTGCGCATAAATCCGAGGAACTTTCCAGCTTGTACTCCAAAGGTATACTTGTCTAAATTTAGTCTCATGTTGTAGCTTCTTATGGATGCAAACATTTCTATTAAATCCTTTACATGTGACTAATTTGTGCTTGTCTTGATAACCATATAATCTACATAGACCTCCGGATTCTGACCTATTTGAGTAGCGAACACCTTATCCATCAGCCTCTGGTAAGTAGCCCTAGCATTTTTTAGTCCAAAGGGCATGACCTCATAATAATAATTGTTATGATGTATCATGAAGGCGGTTTTTGGTGCATCTATTGGATTCATCTTGATCTGATTGTACCTGGAGTAGGCATCTATAAAGCTGAGAAAAAGGAATCCAGACGTAACATCTATCAGCCTGTCAATTTTTGGAAATGGATATAGATCTTTAGGACATGTCTTGTTGAGGTCAGTGAAGTCCACGCACATTCGCCATTTTCCGAATTTCTTCTTTACCATCACTACTTTTGATAACTAGGTTAGATACTTGATCTCCTTGATGAACCTGGCTTGTAACAACTTCTCGACATCCTATGCAATTGCTTTCTCTTTTCATCACCAACCTTTATTTTCCTTTGGGAAACTGGCTTGATATCTAGATCGATTGCTAAGTGATGGCACATGAAATTGGGGTCTATCCCTAGCATGTCTGAAGATTTCCAGGCGAAAATATCCATATTGTCTTTTAGTATTTGAACGATCTCTTTCTCCTCTTTGGGGGATAAATTGACCCTATTGTGTGTAACATGGGATGGTAGGTGCCCAATCTAAACTTGCTTTGTTTCTTTGTTGGACACTATGTTGTTTTCAGCTGAATCATCGTGTGAGGCTATGTCGACCAAGTGAACTTTAAAAGTATTTTTGGGATCTACTTCTCCTGTGGGTTCCTTTCTTTTCAACTTTAGGCTATCCTTATAACACTTTCTCTCCAGCCCTTGGTCGCCTTTGACAATACCAACCCGACCATCTTCGAGTGGGAATTTCATGGCCAAATATAGAGTTGAAAGCGAAGCTTCCAGGGTGTTGAATGATGGCCGACCTATAATGATGGTATAGGGTGAAGCAGCATTGACTATCAGGTACCTCACTCGGACGGTCTTCACATTAGCCGTGTTGCCAAATGTGGTCGGCAACGCTAGGTGCCCGAGCAACTGCACTTGTTCTCCCGAGAACCCTACCAAACTGCCTTTGAATGGTAATAATTCGGTCATATCGAGCCCCATTCCTCTGAAAGCATCCATATACAGTACGTCGCCTGAGCTTCTGGGGTCTATCAATACCCTTTTCATGCTCCAGACTCTTATTTGTACTTTAATAACCATGGGATCATTTACATGAGCTAGGACTTCTTTGGCGTCTCATTTTGAGAATGTTACAATATCTAAGTTTCCTTCTGGTTTATCTGGAGATCTCTGGTCGATATGCATGATTGTCCTAGCATATCTCTTTCTGGGCGAACTTGTTTCTCCGCCACCAGCAAACCCTCCAACGGTGGTGTTTAGCGTGTGCCGAACTGTCTTTGTCTCGTGACCCTCTTCGGCATCTGAACTCTTCTTTCGGGCTGACTTTTCTGGTCCCAGATTGTCTCGGCAGGGACTTCTCTTGTTATTTTATGGTCGAGAATCCGTCACATATGCCAAAAGATGACCTCTCTGGATTAGAGCTTCAATTTCTTTTTTCACCTGTTGGCAGTCCTGGGTGTGATATCCCCTTATATGGTGGTAATTACACCAAGCCTCGGGTTGCCTTCCCATGATAATGTTGGCTCTTTTGGGACGATGGGGCTCCGGTAAATGATTCATATGGCCGACTTCTTCAAGGATATTTCCCCTGCTTGCATTTAATGGGGTGATTTCTATGTCCGACTCATATGATTGGCTGTATGGTCTAGGAGCATGTCGCTCGCGCATAACTACTCGAGGATAATCCTTTCTTCTGTTCGACACCTCTTCCTTGCTCTTTGTCTTTTTACTACTGTCCCGTTCTCTTTTCTCTTGGTTAATTTCTTCTCCTTTGATGTAACACTCAGCCTGAGTAGTGATCTCGTCCATGCTGATAGTCGGCTTCTGAACTAACGACTCATTGAACTGTCTGGCTCGTAATCCATGTTGAAAAGTTCTCACAAATAGTTCCTAGTTTGAATGAGATACTTTGAAGGTTTCCTCATTGAATCGAGCCAGGTACTGATGGAATAATTCTAACTGTTTCTGTCGAACACTGAATAGTATGGTCATGGACACTTTTCGACGTTTATTTATTGAGAAGTGTTGTACTAGCTTCTTAGTCAAGTCTTGGTAGCTTACGATGGAGATCCGAGGAAGGCTCATATACCATCTTAGAGCTACATCCTTAAAGGTACCATCCATGAGCTTGCACTTCAATGAATCCGAAGGGGCAACTATGGCCATCTGATTGTTAATGGTAATAACATGATTTTTAGGATTCGTCTTCCCATCATAAGAGGTTAGTGATGGTGCTTTAAAATTTTTTGAGATGTGGTCGTCCAATATCTCTTGAGAAAGAGGTTGTGGCTCAAGAACTTCCTTCTCATGGTCGCCGTCATCCTGACTTTGTTGTTTCAGAACATATATGTTGTCTTGCAATGTCTCATTCTGCTGACGCATGGCCTCCATCATGGCTAGTAGTTGAGCCATGTCTGGAGGATCTCCTTCAGAGGACATGTTGTTAGTGTAAGGTGTGGCCTAGGAGAGTTCTACCTAGGCCCCACGGTGGGCTCCAAATGTTCTAGCAAAAAATGGTTAGATACACCAAAAGTGTTAATTCCCCTTATCCTGGACAAGAATAACTACGATATATATGTTGTGAGGGATATTTGGGGATTTGAGAGCTACACTTGTATCGTGTATTGTCTCAAGATGATTGTGTCTTTCTTAACCCTCATATGGGAACCCCTTTTATAGTTTTCCATTAAGATATGCCATTAAGAGAAGTCCATTAGCCTTCTGATGTTACATGGCCATCATTGATTTAACTTTTATTCATGAATGTAGGCTTTGAAGCTCTGGTAACATTCGCATTGATGCGCCGCCACCGTTACAACTATTGGTATGTCGGTTGAGCTCATGTCCGGCGTAAGTACCGAGTTGATAGGGTCTGTCTCGACTTTGTAGGAGCTCGGCTGATGAGAGTCGGGTTATGTGACCGATCCGGGTTATAGGAGATGCTTGCTATTACAAAAGTATGAGTCGAGAGTATTTTATCGTATCCACAGGGATTAATGAGAATATTTTGATGTTTGTCGTTCAATATTTTAGTGATTTAAGAATGGGGTTTTGAAATTGGTTTCTATTTTGTACCATGAGTTTGTAAGAAATAAAGCAAGGTAAAAATTGGTTTTAGTTTGATAAAGAGCATGCCAAGATTAGGGTTCACTAATCCTTTTTAAATGTATTCAATTAATCGAATATGTGAACTTAGTTCTAACCAATATAATCGCGTATCCTCGCAAAACCGTTGATCTCTAAACCGATTTCGTGAATAGTATTGTTTCAACCGTTAAATGATCCCTCTAAATAACACTTGAAACAATAATCATTAAGATCAATACAATGCAAGTATTAACTTCCAAATCTATGTCTAGAGTTTCCATAGTTGATAGATGAAGAAATTAGGTCAAGACTTGAAAAGTTCATGTCTAAAGCAATCCAAACCCCAAATATAACAAAATATAGCAAATAACTTCATCTATATTGATCAAAGCTTTGTTCACATACAAAAGATTAAGAAGAATACATAAAATCAGAACTAGCTACCTCTAATCTTGACACAAGAGGGGTTTTAGCCACCCATTTCCATAATAGCTTGAGCAACGAGTTTCGGAAGAAGGTTGATCAACATCCGAGTCGAATAATTGAGATTGGATGGGAATACACCTTCTTTTTGTGAAATATGGCTAAGAGATGATGAAAATGGAGAAACTAAGGTTTTTGTGCTGAAAAATATAAAACTATAGCAAAAAGCGGCACCAAGTACTTATAGACATGCTGCTGTGCTATCAACTTCGCACTGTGAACCTCTTGTTCGCCTAACAAACAACCAAAAGTGGCATTTGAAGTTCCAGTGTACAGTTAAACCGCCCCTGAGATATTTTCAAATATTCGTTGTACGAATAATCCTTCACAGTGCGAAGCCTTTGCTACAAACTTCGCACATTGAATTCTCCTCCAAATACTTACCGCCTCAGGTCTAGGGCTATTCGCTATGTCTTCGCTTCTTCTTCGCTCCAGCGAACTATTCGCTACCTCCTTCGCACAACGAGCTTTCATGTCTTTTCTCTCTGTATGAACAGTGCCAGATACCCATGGGTCTTCGCTGGAAAGTTCGCTGTGCAAACTTAATGATGTTTTTCTTGGGAAAAATTCGTTATCAATTTCGATGTGCGAACTTGTTGATGTTTTGCTGCTAACTTGGTTTCCTTGTCAAAGTTCTTGTGTCTTACTCTTCTTATTTTGTACCTAATTCCTGCACAATAGCACACAAATCAAAGCAACCAAGACATTTTCAAACAATGAAGCATATCAACAAAAACAAGACTGATTCAATTTAATTCATCTACAAAAAGAATGAAAAATGCCAACATTTGATAGAGCAAATAAGCAAAATTTGGCATCTAACAACACTCCTCAACTAGATTCTTGCTTGCCCTCAAGCAAAGTATGTATCTCATTTCAAACAAGAGAATTTGCTCAAGATTAAGATTCACCCAAGAATGGATAAAATGGCTCAAACACAAGGAATGCAAACAAGTAATGGTTTCAAATGTTGAGAATCAAAAAATGCTCAAGAACTAAATTCTTAAAGAAAATATCAATCCATACATCAATCAATAACTATGTTTTTATTGAATGAATCACTCTATCTCTCTTCTTTGAATAAGGATTAAAGAAATTACGCGTTTGCAACCGCGAGGACAATTTCACTCATCTAACAAACAATGCCAATATCAATCTAATTCATACAATATCTAATAATCAAAAGTGAAAATATAGAAGCAAGAAGATCATTAAGGTCTTTAAGGTTGTAGCTTGATCGGGTTTACAAACAAAGGACATTTCTAAGGCCATTGAAACGAAATTGCCGATGCAAAAGAGACATACAATGTACACGTTATTTACACATCCCAACTTCATTCCATTTGTTTCTACATTGCAAACCTTCCAAACTTTATTTCACAACTTATTCTTTCACTATTTTTCTTTTCCAAGCAAGCATTCTTTTTCTTTTTTTGTTTTGTTTTACATTCATATTCACAACAACAACTTTTTTCAATGCTTGCTTGAATTTTTTAAAAGTTGTAGCAACCTACCATCTACTTTTTCATTCTCCCCAACTTGCTTTTTACTCAACCCTCAAGTGAATGCTCTTTGCTTTTTATGACAAAGAGATCAATTAAAACAATTTCAAGGGTTCAAGAATTTTTTTTAGAATTGTCGCAATTGCGAAAAACACCCGGCAGAAAACAGAAGAGTCGCCACCTTTCATTATTTATCCCAAAGAGAGGGAAAGGAAACGATCGAAAAAACCTAATGAAAAAGGGAAAAGACGAGGTCATCGCAACCAAGTCCTGGATTCGGGAGTCGGTTACGCAAGGGGAAGGTATGAGCATCCCTCACGTCCGTCGTACTCGACGGGATCCACGCTTGTTGTCTATCTAAGGGTGTGTTTAGACTATCTACGCTAAAGGTTTCAGGACAAAAGAAAAAGAAAAATGACTCGGTAGAGCATCGCCGCTCTGTGCCTACGTATTTCCTCGTGCAATGGAAAAGTCAGAGTCAACGTAGTTCGGCTAACTACGGGTAAAGGGGGAAAGGTTGCTCGCCGAGACATCACTGTCTCGTGCCTACGTATTCTCATCTGGTATGAGAAATCAGAGAAAATGTAGTTTGGGATAACGAGAACACCGGTTGGTTAAACACGTTTTATCCGAGTAGGGTTAAACCTTCGTTCTAGCAGTTAGGGACAATGCTTATTTGCGGTAGAACCAAAGCTTAACAACACTCTTTTCTATAAAAAAAAGGTTTCCCATTATTAAGGGTCCCAAAGGACAAAAAGAAGTTTGAAGTTGTTTTTGTGTCTTTTAGAGAATGCGTTGCATATTGTCCAAAGGACATACGCTAACATTCTAGACAATTGAGAGGCAACCACTCAATCATCATTTCCCCAAGTAGCTTAAGGCTCGTAACGCACAACATTCGTTAACCTTTATTAGGTGGATTAGCATGTTTTGAAGATGAGAAGGAGAGAGGACAAACTAAAGGGAGACTAACTCAAACCTAATAGTTGTCATGCAAAATGGTCCTAAGGTTAGGATTGAAAGGGGAAACATCTACCCTAATGTTAGCATGCATGGCTTCCAACCTAAAGTCTATCATAACCTCAAAAGAGATTAGAAATCCTATGGGGAGCATGGCAAAGAAAGACAAAGGAAGAAGAAAGATCAACCACCAATGAGAGTGAAAATAGGGATGCAAACATGTAATGCAACGCACAAGCAAAGGGAGGAACAAAGTGTGGGGTAAACACCGCCACAAGCAAATCTCGACCTTTATTAATGCAAGAAATAAAGATGCAAGCACAAGAGAAAATGAAAATGCAATAACATCATCACTACGAATAACAACACATAAGTGTGCATCCAAGTGGAAAACAAACACAAGTCGAGGAAGTCTCGATTAAAAGACCAAAACAGCGACAAAATGTGCAAAACACTTCACTTCTAATGCATCGTATTGAACTACGATGATTCGATGCGAAACAGTACCCAAACAAGCAAGAAAATCAGCAAAACAGACCACTGGCACAATGTTAATCGGTTAACCATATGCGTTAATCGATTAACCACTTAAAAAAAGCTGAAAATATGGAAATTTGCACATGTTAATCGGTTAACACCAGGCGTTAACCGATTAACACTCTGAAAACTTTGAAAATTTGAATATTTGAAATGGTTAATCGGTTAACCATATGTGTTAACCGATTAACACTGTGCCAACAGCAGAAAAACAGCAACAGAACAACATTTTCAGCAAATAAGCACTTATCCGATCAACCGGATGATCGCATAATCACTTAATCACGAAATTAAACCAGCAAATCATGATTCAAACAACATGTAAACAGATTACACAATCAAATCATGGATCAAACAGATCAAATTAACCAAAATTCAATCAAAGATAAAAAAAATCCACATGATTATGCAAATAAGCTAAAAACAGATTCGGATCCAACCTTCGGAGCAGAGATTTGCTCCGGTTAATGTTGATTCAACTGTAATTGAATAGATCCAATGCTAGAAATTTGGAATACTTCAATATCCACACCAATTCTTGTAGTAGCAATGAAGATCCTTCAAGAGTAAACCAAATTGCTCCAAATAATCACTTCCAAAATCACTTCCAAGTTCAGATCCAATTTTGCATGAAAATTAGATGAAGAAATCAATTCAATGGAGAGAATGGATGAAGGTTTAACTCTTAGAAATCAAGGATTCCAATGAAGAATTAATGATCTCAATGAGAAGAGCTTTGGTGAAGGTTTTGGAGATTGGAAAATTGAGAGAGAATTGAGAGAGAGTGAGATCAATTCTGAAAATGAGAGTGAATTATGAGTGATTAGATGTGTGAGGTTTGGAGTGGATCACTTAAATATCACTTAGGCTTGGATTCAAATGAAAGGTTTAGAATATGGTTTGGAAAATTTGGTTTGGAATGAGGAATGGGCATTTGGAGGGAAAATGAAATTAACCAAATTTCAAATAGGTTCTAGATCCTTCCCAAAGTGAAAATCAAATTTGCACATGACCAAAATTGGACCCCAAAATGGTTTGGATTGAAAATTCACGTGCAGAGGCAAAATTTGCACTGGTTAATCGATTAACCATATAGGTTAATCGGTTAACACCTTCAAAACTTCAGGTTTGACCTGATTTTGACTTGGTTAATCGATTAACCATATGTGTTAATCAATTAACACCTTAAAAATTTGAATTTTGGCACCTTTTGGAGGGAAATCTGCCCGTTTGCCCGATTTCGACTGTTTGGAGCTCTGTTAAGCTTCTGAATCTTGCTCTTGAATATCATAACCATGAAAATACTCGCGATAGCCTGAATGCTGCTTCCTGAGCTGAAAATATCCTGCAAAATAAAATAAAATCGGTCGCCCGACCGCTATGCAAAATAAATGCCAGAGCCTCTGATGCTCGCTGTTCAGGTTCATGCACTGAGAGGAAAACTGAGGCACGGGAAAACCTTGATCCCCTGTCTCAAGAACGAATGTTATGCAAATGCAGAAATGCGAAAATGCAAAAGCCAGATGCTGCCAAAATGGAAAGGCAAATTTTGGGGTGCTACAAGAATCTCACAAAATTTAGAATGAGATTCACATTGTTTAGGCTCAAAGAGGGTTAACGAATTCTCTCTGCTCACGGGTAAGTTGCATTTGAACGTGGTTGCGCTCAATATAAATAAGTTCCTTGATCATTTCTAATGCTTCCACAAAATCACAATAATAACAAGATAAAGCATGAATCAAACGAATCAACAAAGTTTATTAGAAATACAGCATTTAGTGAACAATGGAAGTTTTCTCACAATTTGTGGGTTTTTTTTGTCCTAAGTGAAACAATCATTCAAACAAGTTGCCAAAAGAAAAAATTTTATTTTCATAAAGACTTAAGTTCTTAAGCATTCTAAAATTCTAAACAAAGGTAACCATGTACCTTGACAACATTCACGTGCTTAATACTATCATCGCCATCCAAACTTGGACGAATCTTCATTGGATACTTCTTTTCAGAGAGCAACCAATCTAGAAGTTCATTTAGAGCCCAACAACATGAGAAACATTAAATACCACTTGAAAATTTTTACACACATTTACACTACACAATAAAAACAATACTTTTAACATAAAACTGATTAACATTTATAATACTAAATAAAAATGTGCTTAGGTGTTAAAACACCTCAAAATAGTAGATCAACAATATCCGAAACAAAGTACAATAATAATAAAAGCAATGATCTAAGCACAAGAATACTTCACTTTGAAGACCAAAGGAAGTTGCTCAGAATCATGCCACAAAATAGAAACAATACAAAATCAGTCCTCATCGGACTCTGTGGCCTCCACACTCTCTGAACCAGACTCATCACCATCATCAAATTCCTCAGCATCATCATCATCACCTACACCAGCTCCGCCATCATCAAGGCCAGATGTACTCATCCCCTCTCTAAATGTAGGCTTGATATCAGGCCAACTCGCATGGGCTAGGAATTGCTCCTTAGTCATCATGTTCCGCTCAACGGAAGGATCTCGACACTACAACTGGAGTACCTGCATAGAGTCATGAATGTCAATCATGGTGCGCTGTGTGACCGCCATTCAATCCCAATTATAGTTACATACAGCTTGCTGGAACGGATCAAAACCCTGAGAAAATGTAACCCTGGGGCCTTCAGTAGCCCCGAAATCAGAAGCAATTGTTGTAGAGGAACTTCCTTTTACACCCTTGATCCGGAAATACTTGCCCACATATCGATCATCAATAGCATCCAGGATCATCACTTGTCTACGCGAAGGTAGCTTATGTAACACCCTTTTTCTACCCCAAAATTATTAAGGTAAAATAACACAAAAATCAGAGTGAATAAATAAATCTCATTAAAAAGCCACAAAAGGGCGTACATTTCTAAGTCATCAAAATAGGTCAATACTCCGTAAAACACGCGTTTTCTCAAAAATACATCAAAACATCATAAAACAGCGGAACTCAAAACATAAACCATAGTTTTCCTCAAAACGAGACATTAATCAAAATAACTCTAACAATATAAAATCAACTCAAGGAACCCAACCCGATGTTACATATCAGAGCAAGACCCTCTAAGCTGACCAAAAGACTAAAACACTCAAAAACTTCAAAATACTCCTCGACGGCATCCACGGCTAAACTGGATCATCTGCACGTTACCCACGTGGAGGTAACATTCAAACAGGCAGGGTGAGTAAAATAGTTCATAATAATCAATGTATAACAATTACTGCATAAACAACATCATAATTATATTCAACACATTCATATCCTCAAATTTGCCTCGAAGGCCACAATGTCACAATTCATACAAAAAGACTCATAAATGCAATGCGACACAACTCAATGCATGTGGTACCAATCATCACAACACGATGGACACTGGGCCATCAACCCTCCATAGATCCCCATCAATAGGATCGATTCTACTAGAGAACTGGAGCACATAAAAATACTTCACATCCACACAGTGGGATTGAAGCCAAAGTAATCGAGGTCCTGAACCGAAGTCCGGATGCATATGAATGCATGATGCACATGTCACAATAATCCTCATAATAACATCATAGGTGCATCACCATTCATCATATTCGTCATATTCATCATATTCATCAAACGTCATAACTCATCTATATAGTCATCATCATCACATAAATCGTCATATTTCAAATAACTCATCATAATAATCATCGTCATCACATAAATCATCATATCTCATGTTATCACATAATTCATCATAATAATCATCATCATCACATAATTCATCATATCTCTTGTTATCACATAATTCATCATAATAATCATCATCATCATCACATAATTCATCATATCTCATGTTATCACATAATTCATCATAATAATCACGTACCAATCACATATTAGCTCATAGTCATCCTCATGTTAGCCCATCATATTATCACATATTATCACATATTAATTCATAATACTACCCCATATTATCTCATATTAATTCCTCAAATTATACTCGCGGTAATCCTCACACTATCGCCTATCAATCACATAATTCCTCACTGTCATACTCATGTTAACTCATCTCAGAAATCTCAGAATCAAACATCAAGGCATCGCTGCAAAACGATCAAATTTCGCAAACTCTACTACGTTCGCTGGCTTCGGTAGCGAGTCTTCGTTAGGCAAAGCTTTACTTCGCTAGGCGAACAGCGCGATGACAGCAAAAATCTGCTACGCACAGAACTGGTTTCTACCCAAAAACTCATACGATTCACACACCCATGCCCCCAAAACATCCCTAAATCATCCCTAAGGTCATACGGAGATAACGACACAAAATATATGGTTTGTTAGGCCAACCCGACAACATTTGCACTTCTTAAATCACTATTTCCCTGCAATTGCTCTAAGTGCATCAGAGCTACTCACATTTGAACATTCCTATTCCTACAGGGTCAAACATATAACAATCCAAGGTTTTGGCCACGAAGGCCTATGATTTCCCTTTCTCATATCAATATTCAGTGTTACATACCACTAGCCATAACCTCAGAGTCGTACAGTCAATTTCCCTAATTCTCCCAAATCAACCCCAAAATACCTTAAATCATAAACCAACCATAAACACATCTAAAGGAATACATAGAAAATCATGAACAACGATACTCCCCATGCCTTAGTCGATTCGCAGCTTTCACGATTAACTTTGGGATCTTCTGTCTCCAACCTTTCCTTCAGAGCTCTGGCCACCAAACTTTCACGGTTAACACAAATGAATTCTAATTTTCCTTAAGAACTCAATCTTTCCAAACCTAGTCTTGGGCCTCACAAATTTGGTTTTTCCCTCATTACCCTTACTAACTCCAAATGCCCAAATTACCCTTATTCCTCTTATATTTATTTTAATTCATAATAATATTAATAAATCCATATTACATACTATTATTCCAAAATAAATACTCCACAAAGCATAATTCCTCAATAATTCACAAACCCACCGAAAAACACCGAAATCAAATATTCTCAATTAAATCAATTAATTAAAATATTCCAATTAAAATTTAGGGTGTTACAGCTTAACCCTCGCATGGACACATAAAGCCATGATGAGACATGGTAAGGAAAGGGAGTAGTTAATGCGAACCCCGACCTTCAAACTACTTTTCACCACAAATTTCATTTCATCTGCGATGATCCTAGCAACATCAATCTAAACATTTGTGAGAATACAGTGAACCAAGTGAGCCACTGGGATCGGCACGGTAGAAGTATGTGACTTTGGTTTTATATTTGTCAAAACCAACAACAACACCAATTATGGTAACAGTTTCATATCCTCCCGGTGGTAACGCCTTAGAACCCCGGATGGGTTCAATTCAACTGTTTTCCCTTCCATCAGCAGAGCCTCAGAGATCAAGTTTGTATCTCTATGAAGCCTTAGGTCCCTATGATAGTCATCTATTTCATCTTCGCATATGTTCAATGGCCTTCCAAGAACTCTGTTAATGGTGTCTCGATCAAATCTTACCTCTCTACCCAATACTCTTGTTGTCCATGTGAATGGCTCGTCATCATTAGGAAGAGCATTGGCATAAAATTCCCTCACAACTTCAGTATTGTAGTTGTCCGTAGGTGTCACCAAAATATCCCACCTCTTGCTATGAATGATTTCAGCGACGGTTCTGTAGGATCCTTTCGGATTGATGATGAATCGCTTTTCCGGCAGAATTTTTCTCTTTTCTAAAGCCACATACTGTGCAACCTACTCCGGTCCTACAAAATGGTCACTGTCGTACTGAATCGGCTGAGGACGTGAGGTGCTTCCAATCTTTCTTTTCTTGGACGCAACAATTTTTGGAGCCATCTGCACCCACAAAACAAACAAATAGAATCGCATACACAACAGATTAGTTCAGAAAGACAAACAAGAAAGCATAACAAGCCCCCTGTATCAGTAAAATAACAAAGAAAAAAATACTGTCATGTTCGCTGGAAGCTTCGCCGTGTGAAGGCCTGGCAAAAACTCGCTTCAGGTTCGTAGCGTGAAGTTCTGTGAATTTCAAAGTTAAACCTCTGTTTTGATTCAAAATCAATTTTACCCTATTTTTACATGCAATCACAAAACAATTAGGATATGCATCATGATTATAGGCTACTAACAACAACATGCAACAGATTTCACAATTCTAACCTAACCCTAATCAACTACTTGAAGTTGCATTCTCGACCCTAACAACAATCCAAAATAGAATAAATTCAGATGAAAGAATAGTACGCAAACCTGGTTGTTGAATGGTGAGAGATTTTCACAGAGAATTTGGGTGCATTTGTTGTTGTGTGAGAGCAAATGTAAGAATAAGTGCAAGTGAGAGAGAAAACTTTGAAACTGAGGGAGGGGGAATGTTAACCCCTCAAAGAGAAAGTTCAAAGTAAGTGGGTGGGCCCAAAAGGTTAGCCCAATAGCCAAAACAACTGATGTGGCAGAAAATAAAATACCCTATTTCGCTTTACTCGCACTGCAAGTTTGCTAGCGAAGATGTTCGCTCAGATGTTCGCACAGTGAACTTGCTGGCGAACATGACAGGATTTCAAAAAAAAATTCTTCTTCTTCCTAAATCTTTCTACCACATCTTTTGCACAAACAAACATTAAGTAAAAACAGGAATACTTACAATGTTGGGGTGCCTCCCAACAAGCGCTTTGTTTAACGTCGTTGGAGCTCGACGGTCCAATGCGATCAAGGATCGCATAGAGGCACGGAGTAGTGTTCCGCTCGAAATCACCCCCCCAAATAAATCTTCAGTCTTTGGCCATTTACTGTCCAACTCTCTTTGGACTGCACATCTTCAATAGTGATTGCTCCAAAACTCATGATGTCTCGAATTCGGAACGGACCCGACCATTTTGATTTCAGATTCCCTGGAAACAATTTCAACCGAGAGTTGAATAGAAACACCATTTGTCCTACTTCAAATTTCTTGGTCACAATTCTCTTGTCATGATAACCCTTCACCCGGTCTTTGTAAACTTTGTTGGATTCATATGCTTGCAAGCGTAATTCCTCCAATTCATGAAGTTGGATTTTCCTCTTCTCACCACTTAGCTTTTGATCAAAATTCAGCAACTTTAATGCCCAAAAGGCCTTGTGTTACAACTCTATCAGCAAGTGACAATTCACACCATAAACCATCTTAAAAGGAGTGAGACCAATCGGAGCCTTAAAAGTTGTCTAATAAGCTCACAAAGCATCTTCTAACTTACTCGACCAATATTTTCTTGAAGCGGACACAGTTTTTTCCATTTTTTTTATTTCTTGATTTGATACCTCGGCTTTCCCATTAACTTATGGATGGTAGAGTGTTGCAACTTTGTGCTTAACACTATATTGTTCCAACGCTTTTTCCAGCTGAGTGTTGCAAAAGTGAGATCCTCCATCACTTATCAACACTCGCGGAGTACCAAATCGAGAGAAAATATTTTTATTTAAAAATTTGATTACAGTTTTTCCGTCAGCCTTAGCACTTGCTATTACTTCAACCCATTTTGAAACATAATCAACCGTAACCAAAATGTATTCATTACCAAAAGACGGTGGAAATGGCCCAACAAAATCTATGCCCCAACAGTCAAATACTTCGACTTCCAACATATTTTGTAATGGCATTTCATTCCTTTGTGAAATTCCATCACTCTTTTGGCATTTGTCACAACTTTTAGTATGCGCATGCGCATCTTTGAACAAAGAAAGCCAATAAAAGCCCGATTGGAGGACTTTCGTTGTCGTTCTTGTATCATTGAAATGACCTCCATAAGGAGAATTGTGACAATGCCAAAGGATGTCTTTGGCTTCTTCATGAGACACACATCTCTTCAAAATATTGTCAATACCAAGCTTAAACAAATGAGGCTCATCCCATACAAAATATTTGGCATCGGACAAAAATTCCTTTTTTTGGTTACTAGTTAGACCTTCCGGCATTAATCTGACGGCTTTGTGGTTAACCATGTCGGCAAACCAAGGTCTAACTTTCACCATGTACAACTTTATCAGGAAATTCTTCCTTCACCTCATTCATGTTTCGTAACCTCAATATTCACAAGACGGGATAAGTAATCCGCCACCAAATTCTCGAATCCCTTTTTGTCACGAATTTCCAAATCAAATTCTTGTAACAAAAGGATCCAACGAATTAGCCTTTGTTTTGAATCCGACTTGGTAAACAAATACTTGATCGCTGCATGGTCAGTGTAAACCACAACTTTAGAACCTATCAAGTATGACCTAAATTTTTCCAATGCATACACTATTGCAAGCAACTCTTTCTTGGTTGTTGCGTAGTTTATTTGAGCTTCATTGAGAACTTTGCTCGCATAGTGTATAACATGAAGAAAAAAAATTCTTTGACCCAACACCGTGCCAATCGCATAATCACTAGCATCACACATGAGTTCAAAATTAATTTTCCAATTTGGTGCTACGATTATGGGGGTGGTGGTCAAGCTTTGCTTTAAAGAATTAAAATTTGTCATACAAGACTCATCGAAAATAAAAGACTTATCTTTGTTGAGCAAGTTGCTCAATGGCTTTGCTATCTTTGCAAAATCTTTGATGAATCTCCGGTAGAATCCTGCATGACTCAAAAAGCTTTTAATTCCTTTCACGTTCAAAGGTGGCGGTAGCTTCTCAATGACTTCCACTTTGGCACGATAAACTTCAAGCCCTTTCAAAGAAACTTTGTGTCCAAGCACAATTCCTTCTGTGATCATAAAATTGCATTTCTCCCAGTTGAGTACTAATTTAGTCTCCACACACCTCTCCAGAACAACATCCAAATTTTTCAGACAAAGGTCAAATGACAGACCAAAAACTGAGAAGTCATCCATAAACACCTCGATAGTCTTTTCGATCAAGTCCGAGAAAATAGGTTGCACACACCTTGAAAATTCGTTGGTGGATTACACAGGCCAAACGACATCCTTCTATAAGCAAAGATTCCGAAAGGGAAAGTGAAAGCTGTTTTTTCATGATCCTCCGGGTTGACAATGATTTGATTATACCTTGAGTATCCATCCAAAAAACAATAATACTCTTGACTAAAGAGCCTCTCGAGCATTTGATCCATGGAAGGAAGAGGGAATTGATCTTTCCTTATAGCTTGATTGAGCCTACGGTAGTCGATACACATCCTCCAATCAGTTATAGTTTTTGTTGGAATCAACCCATTCTTCTCATTACGGACAACTGTCATTCCTCCCTTCTTCGGCACCACTTATACCTGACTAACCCACAGACTGTTAGAGATAAGATAAATCATTCTGGCGTCCAACATTTTTACCATTTCTTTCCTCACAACTTCTATCATTGTAGGATTCAATCTTCTTTGTGGTTGAGCTACCGGTTTGATATCTTCCTCCGTGAATATTCGGTGCATACAATAGGATGGACTTATACCTTTCAAGTCAGAAAGAGTCCAAACCATTACCTCTTGATTTTTCTTTAGAACACCAACTAATTTTATCTCTTCCTTCTTGGTTAGCTTCGCACTAATGATTACCGGTTTGTTTCCATCTTCATCAAGAAAGACATACTTAAGATGAGAGGGTAACACTTTTAACTCAAGTTTAATTTACTCATTATTTTCTTTTTTCAAAATTTCCACCCTTTCATTCAAAGGGGGAATTTCTTCTAACTCTTCAAGCTTCCGCAAGCATTTCTTAATCTCTTTTTCTTCCTTCTCATTGACATTTGAAAGAGCATTGGTAAGAACTTGTTGTAATGGTGTGGGAACTTGTAACAACTCTTTAACTTCTTCGATCACCTTTTCTATTGCATCGATTCTAAAACAATCAGTCTTGTCCTTCGAGTGCTTCATGTCTTCAAAAAGATTGAAACATATCTCCTCATCTTGAACTCTAACTTTCATTAGACCATCATCTATATCAATTGCCATGCGCACGGTCTTCATAAAAGGTCGCCCAAGAATCAAGGAAGAGTCATCATCTTCCTCCATATCAATCACCACAAAGTCGATCAGAAACAAAAATTTGTCAACCTTTACCAACACGTCTTCTGCTACACCATGAGGGTGATTGATAGATTTGTCGGCAAGTTGCAATGTCATTTGAGTAGACTTCAACTCCATGTATCCCAACCGCTTCACAATAGACAAGGGTGTCAAATTGATACTAGAGCCTAAATCGATCAACCCATTGCCAACATAAATGTTTCCAATTGTAACCGACAAAGTAACTCGTCCCATATCACTTTCTTTCCTCGGGAGAGTACGTTGAATGATTGCGCTATAACTAGCATCCACTATGATATTTTCTTGGTCCGTATACCTCTTCTTCTTTGTAAGAATATCCTTCATGAATTTCGCATACTTAGGCATTTTTTCCAATGCTTCGAAAAATGGAATATTGATTTGCAATTGCTTGAATATCTCCGTGAACTGAGCATAGTGCCTCGCACTATCTTTTCTAGATGGAGCATATGGATATGACAAGTTTTGAATCGGAATAGTGCTCATTTGTTCTTTTCCTTTCCTAGACTTTTTCATTTTTTCTTCTCTCTTATTTTTCTCTTCTTCCACACTCTTTTTCACTCTTTCTTTTTCAACTAATTCTCCCTCAACATTTTTTTCTACTTCTTTTTCAACAATTTTTTTTTCTTTTTCAACATTTTCTTTTTCTTTTTTAACTACAACCTCTTCATCTACTACCTCCTCACCTACACCCATGTCAATATCTCTACCACTTCTTGTGAGAATCGCCTTGCAATGCTCCTTAGGATTTGGGAGAACGACAACCGTAAATGGCCTTTTATGTTGGTCGGCCAATTGTTTTGATAATTAACCCACTTGTGTCTCCAAATTCTTTATAGCCACATCAGTGTTCTTTTGGTTTGACATTGACATTTGCATAAATTGAGTAAGAGTTTCTTCCATCTTTAAAGTTTCACTTTGAGTTTGTGGAGGTTAAGTGTAGTTTTGGTATTGTTGGCGATTTGAAGTTCCGGCTTCTTGGGCCTTCAAGGTTGTTGATACCTATGATTTGATCTTTGATACCCTTGATTAGCTTGTTGGTAAGATGGCCTAGGTTTGTATACCTGATTTTGATTTCCGACGTAGTTAACCTCTTCCACTACCTGAGGACAACAACCAGCAGGATGGTCACCTTTACACAATTCGCAACTTGCCACTTGAGCTTTGGTAGGAACTTCTTGCATTTCTTTGATTTGTTGTGAAAGCTTCGACATTTGTTGAGTCAAAAGCTCCACTTGTTGTGATAGAAGTTTGTTCTGAGCAAGAATAGCATCATTGGTACCCAACTCTAGCACTCCTGGTTTTCTTTGAGTTACTCCACGGTTATGATTCCCTTGGTGATCATTAAGCGTCATCTTATCAATAATTGCAATTGCTTCCTCATCACTTTTAGACATCAAAGAACCCCCATCCGTAGCATCCAACAAGGTCTTGTGAACCGAGAGGAGACCATTGCGGAAAATGTGAACTTGCGTAAGCTCATCAAAACCGTGTCCTTTACATTTTCTCAACATTGACTTGAATCTCTCCCAAGCTTCATTGAGGGATTTATTTCCTCCTTGTGAAAATACAACGATTGTCGTCTTTGCTTCCATGAACCAGTTGTATGGAAAAAACCGTTCAAGGAACTTTTCTTCCAATAAATTCTAGTCCGTCATTACTGTTGTAGACTGATCAAGATACCATTCCTTCACTTTCCCGATCAAAGAATGAAGAAATAGTCTCCTAAACAGTGATTCTTCATCAGCTCTAGTGCTCCAGTTGCACCCACAATCTCATATAATTTAGTAAGATGTGTAAACAAATCCTCATGATCTAACCCCGTGAAAGGATTTTGATAAATGAGTGCAAGGATTCCCGTTTTCATCTCAGCTTGCCTTCCATTTTGGAGATTGCGTGCAAACTGAGCATTGTGTCTTAGACTATTTGTACGTGGAACTGAAGCTGAAGGTGGTGGTGGTGGTGGAGCTTCCATGATTGGTGAATCATGTGGAGTGGATGAAGAAGATTCCCCGCGCTCTTATCTTTCCCTAGCTTTTTGTCGTCTCCGCCTTCTTCGACTATTGAGTCGGAGAGCAGTTATTTCAATCTCAGGATTAAAAAGAAGTTCTTTAGGCCGGACTTTTCCTCACATAAACGAATTCTGTACACAAGCTAAACATATCAAAAAGCACAAAGAATTGCAGAGGTAAGAGATTCACAATACATAAATATTAAAATCACTAAACTATTGCAATGCTTGCAATATTCTACTAACAATCCTCGACAACAGCGCCAATTTGTTAAAAAAAGTATGAGTCGGGAGTGTTTTATCGTATCCACAAGGATTGATGAGAATATTTTGATGTTTGTCATTCAATATTTTAGTGATTTAAGAAGGGGGGTTTGAAATTTGTTTCTATTTTGTAACATGAGTTTGTAAGAAATAAAGCAAGGTAAAAATTGGTTTTAGTTTGATAAAAAGCATGCCAAGATTAGGGTTCACTAATCCTTTTTAAATGTATCCAATTAATCGAATATGTGAACTTAGTTCTAACCAATATAATCGTGTATCCTCGCAAAACTGTTCATCTCTCAAGCGATTTCGTGAATATTATTGTTTCGACCATTAAATGATTTCTCTAAATAACACTCGAAACAATAATCATTAAGATCAATACAATGTAAATATCAACTTCCAAATCTATGTCTAGAGTTTGTATAGTTGATAGATGAAGAAATTAGGTCAAGACTTGAAAAGTTCACGTCTAAAGCAATTCAAACTCTAAATATAAAAATATATAGCAAATAACTTCATCTATATTGATCAAAGCTTTGTTCACATAAAAAAGATTAAGAAGAATACGTAAAATCAGAACTAGCTACCTCTAATCTTGACACAAGAGGGGTTTTAGCCACCCATTTCCATAATAGCTTGAGCAACGAGTTTTGGAAGAAGGTTGATCAACATTCGAGTCGAATAATCGAGATTGAATGGGAATCCACCTTGTTTTTGTGAAAGATGGCTAAGAGATGATGAAAATGGAGAAACTAGGGTTTTTGTGCTGAAAAATACAAAACTATGAAAAAGTACAAAAGAAAAGATATTTTTGGCAAAAAGTGGCACCAAGTACTTATAGACATGCTGTTGTGCTATCAACTTTGCACTACGAAGCTCTTGTTCGCCTAGTGAACAACCAAAAGTGGCACTTGAAGTGCCAGTGTACATTTAAACCGCCCCTGAGATATTTCCAAATATTCGTTGTGCGAATAATCCTTCGCAGTGCGAAGCCTTCGCTATAAATTTCGCACAGCGAATTCTCCTCCAAATACTTACTGCCTCATGTCTGGGGCTATTCGCTTGGTCTTCGCTTCTTCTTCGCTCCAGCGAACTATTCACTACCTTTTCACACAACGAGCTTTCATGTCTTTTCTCTCTGTATGAACAGTGACAGGTACCCATGGGCCTTTGCTGGCAAGTTCGTTGTGCAAACTTGATGATGTTTTTCCTGGGCAAATTCGCTAGCAAGTTCGCTGTGCGAACTTGTTGATGTTTTGCTGTTGACTTGGTTTCCTTGTCAAAGTTCTTGTGTCTTACTCTTCTTATTTTGTGCCTAATTCCTGCATAATAGCACACAAATCAAAGTAACCAAGACATTTTCAAACAATGAAGCATATCATCAAAAACAAGAGTGATTTAATTCAATTCATCTATAAAAAGAGTAAAAGATGTCAATATTTGATAGAGCAAATAAGCAAAGTTTGGCATCTAACACTTGCCTAGCTCTCTGCATTGCTCGACCTTTCTTGCTATTATAGTCTAGTTCATGCCTAACCTTGTCCGACTACACAACTCGGCTTAAAATATATTTCACATGTACAATATCCAACCCGTGAAAGTTGCTCAACATCTCTTTAAACTCGCTCAAGATTCCTTCTTTAAAAAGAATAGTATTTCTACAAGACCAAATTTATTAATAAATTTAATTTAATTAAAAATTGCTAGAATTAAATCAACAACCATCAATCAAATCAAAGTATAATATATAATTTAGTGCGAAAATTAGATACTCAAACATATAAAAAATTAAAGGATCTATAAATTGATTTCAGTATACTTAAATTCATTGAGGAAATTTATATTTGTAGGGCTTAATTATAGATACTAGGTGAGAATAAATGAATATCTGATATCTTATGTGATTCTTTAATCAATCGATATTTTTAATGCCTTGAATTATTTTTAAATGGGAATAAGAGATAAATGACTTATATTGAGGACCATAACTTATTTATATAGTGATAGCCAATTGAGATTTATATATGAGTGGGGATCAACTTACTCGAAGAGTAAGTTTTTTTTAGCTTACTCCAAATCATAGCTTTTGAATTAAATTTAATCTAATTTTTAGATTAACCTTTTAATTAACCATTAAATTAGATTCAATTCAAGGCTATGATTTGGAATAAGTTAAAAAAAACTTATTCTTCTAATAAGTTGATTTCCACCCTATATATATTATTCAACATAATAATTATTAGAATATTAAAATAATTTTTAAATATATTTCAACAATCTTCTACTTAGATGATATATCGTGATAATTATATCATAATTTTTTAGGTGTAAATCTAAATATCATTAATGATAGTCACATTGGTGAATAATGGCGGTTTGAACCGCAATTATTTGCATGAATAGCGTTCTTCCTATTATTTGATGTCACATTAACTATGTATCATTAACCACTACGACAGCGTCATAATATACATTGTCCAAAACTGCTATTTATTGTGTAAATAATGACAGTTGAATCTTCACTAAAATTATTTTTATTTTTAAAAAAGTTAGAATTTACAAGGGTTGCAACTGCCACAATTATTTTTTTTTAGAAATCTATTTAGGATTGATTTTTGGAAGGTTTTGGAGAAAAATATTTTAGAGAATTTTGCTTATATCTTAAAATGTGTTTGATGTTTTTAAAACAGATTAAAAATATATAATTTAAAATAGTAACAATGTTGTTGTTTAAATTTTGTAAAAAATATCAAATATATTTTAAAATATAGACGCAACTCTCCAACACATCTCTCACAATACTTAAAATTTTTTTTATTAAAAACACTCTAAAAACGCTTTAAAAAACTCTAAAAATAATCAAAATATAATATTCAAATAGATATAAGATGTTTAAGATCCGGAATCTATGAAAACATATTAAATTAACAATAAAATTACTTCTCATTCTTGTATAAGTTTTCATATATGACAACTTATTGTATCATTATAAAATTATAAATGACAAATCAGGGATACCTCATATTGTATAAATTTTCAAAGATGTATAAAATAGCATATATTTGTCATTGTCTAATAATAAATAAATGGGTAGAATTCGGGTAGGTGTGAGGAGTGAAGATTAGCTATTTTAATTTGTGTTGTTTCTACTTCTACCTACCTATTTTTGTCTAATCATATAGTTCCTATATCAGATGAGATCTTTGCATTGTATTTGTTAGGTTGAAGTAACTTTAATATTCCTTTTAATATGATTTGTTAAAAAAAACATAGTTTTACTATTTTTTTTTATGTTGTTTTTGGAAAAAAAATATTTATATGAAAGTATACTTTATTATAAAATATCAATAAATTATTAATACAGTTTTTATTATATTTTTAAATATTTATCTTTGTTCCAAATTTTTTAATTTATTTCTCCATTCCACTAAAATTTAATTTAAAAAGTATGTTGTAATTTCTCAATTTTTAAACTATTATTTATATTATTTTAATATTATTAAAAATGTAGGAGGGAGTACTATCTGGATGTACATTATTATAATCAATTTGGATATATCATGATTAATTTAGAAGGAGATTTTCCATCTATAGTCTGTTATTATAGGCTAAATTCATTATTGTAAAAGCTAATTAAAAGTTTTAATAAAAATGTAGGCACTTGTAGGTTAACTTTTCATGTATTTGTAATTTTTTGACAAACCTTAAACAATTTTTTTCTATTATTTTTTTTGTTTTTGAAGAATTAAAATTTAGGTGAAGAGAAGTACGGTTTTGAAAAAATATAGATGTAAAGACTCTGTTTTTTTATTTATCAATTTTTAAATGTAATTCTCCTTTGCTTCAAATTAATGTTAGTTTACTAATTTTTTATTAATATATCTCTATTTATTGTATATTAATTGATCTAATTTATATATTAATTATTAATTATGCAAAAACTGTGAGTTGTTAGTCTATGATTCAACTTCTGATAATAACATGTATTTGTAGTATTTTAAATAAATATTGATATTCATAAATTAATAATATTTATAAAAAAATACTATTAATAAAAATATTTTAATAGATAAAATTTATTTTAATTTAAAAGAATTTATTGAAATACACTGACAGTGGAAAATGATTTTACACAATCAATTAGTCATAGACGTTGGATGTTGAAAGAGTTTGACTTTTATTTTAACCACCTATAAAGTAATTCAAACAGATGATTGTGATGAATCGACAGTGTAAAACAGGTTTAAGGTCCATTGCTATCCTCAATGATGCTTTCAACCTGAAACTTTGCTGGAATCTTTTGAATTCCTCTGAGAGTTGGGCTCTCTTGTTGAAAGCTATAGCACTTAGAGAAGACATTCCTATCAAGTACCATATTACTTCTTCTATTTGGAGTTGCATTAAAAGTGAGGTGGATTGTGTTACTACTAACAAAAGAATTGTCTTGGATAATGGTTGTAACTCGAATTTTTGGCTCGATCCTTGGTGTGATCTTCCTCTTGTGAATCGGATACAAGATATTGATGATCTCAACACCAACATTTGGTTTCAGATTTCTTACATAATGACTCTTGGAATTTTCATATTCATGTGATCAACAAAATTCCTAACTTGTCTTTGCTTGTGGATCAAGTTATTATCCCTATTGATAGCATGGTTGACAACAAGATATGGATTCACTCTAGTTTTGGTGATTTAACTCTTAAAGATGCTTACAACTTCAAGTTTAAAGCTTTTTCATCTCACCCTTGGACCAAGCTGATTTGGAATGTTTATATTCCTCCATCCAAGGTGTTCACTGTCTGGAGGTTATCTGTCGTGCTAAAAAACGATTATGGTGTCACATGCAAGTACACATGTACTTTTATTGCAGCAGGTGATATTAGTAAGGATATCGTACCCACAGGGAGTGAAAGAGGTTTAGATTGAACTTTTGTAAGTAATCTTTGTTTAAAACTAACATGAGCAAGGTAACAAAATAGTGATTGGTAACAAGTTAAAAGTGTTCACAATGCAGAACTAAATGAAAGAAATGTAGGTTTGATAAGATCAAGAGAGTGATTGTTGAGTTATGATCCATTAATATGTTAGTAGCCAAAATGTATATATGATGAGATGTGTCGTGCCTCAAAAGATCAGAACGTGATCTTTATGTGTATCTCTACAACATCAAAACATGCATTAGTAGGGCAAGAGAACAAATCTCTAAGTCTCACTTATAACCCTAAAATACGTCTGGTTTGTATTCTAGAAATTCTTTATGGCCTTAGCCTCTTATCTCTTAGCAAGTCAATTAAGTGAATATATCTATCCTACTTGCTTAAATATTTTTGTTATGAAATCCACTTGTTGTTGGATCTCTCACAAAAACAAGTTTTTACCCTTTTCTAAGTTTATCATTCAAAGGGTCAGGTTTATAGCCTTAAAACACATAACAAAATAAGACACTAAACATCATATATTTTAACATAAAGGCAACATTATATTAAATTCACATTGTTCAACAAACAAGTGTTTAGCTCATAGTGATCTGAGTAACACTACTGAACCGAAACTAACAGGAAACATGCTTAAACAAAAGATGTAAAAGAAATGACAACCTAAAAGTAACTTAGATATTTGTTGTGTTGGATAAACAGCAAGTGAAGACTCCAGTCGCACCAGCTCTCAGAAGTGAGTACATGATTGGATGAGAAGAAGAACTCTCTATTTTCTCACTAACCTTCACACTTACAATAACTAATACTAAAACTATAAACTTTATGAATGTGTGTGTGTGGAACTCCTATTCCAAAACCTAAGGTCAACTTTTATAGACTTAAGTGCGGATGTGAGAGGTGGTAGGCCTTGGATCATGGGTTTTTGATGCAAACAAGGTTTAACCCAAATTCAAATCAACATATTCTCTTTATGTCCTCAATTACTCGTGAACAGGCATCCTAGTATAGACAATGGTGGGGGACAAGGCGTCCATTGCAGGTTGTTGCAGCAAGCAGTGGCGCAGAGGTGCATGTGGCGCAATGTTTGTGTGCATGGCGCGCTTTTGCAGTGGTAGTCCCCATTGTACTACTTGTTTGTCTCTTTGTGAAATTGATCTTATCCATTTGATTTTCAAATTCTTCCAAGCACAATTCTGCCACGTAAGCCCTAGAAATGATCACGCACCGTGCTCTTGGCCATTTCTTACTTGTGATCTTTAGGAAACTCTTCATTCTCCTTTCAGCTCTATCTCTCAAATACTTCCTAGTCCAGGCATGCCTGAGCTTGCCTTAAAACTGTCTTGCAATTCAATAACACACACATGAAAACTAAAAAGGAGCACCTATTGTGCTCAAAGCAAAACAAGCTAAAAAAAGTAAAATTAAATAAATAAACTCTTAATTCATCATAAAAACATAAATAAAAAGAAATAATAATGACACACTAAATGTGGATTATCACTCCCCTAAACATGAAAGATCGTCTGTCCTTATGTGATACGACATGGAATGATAGAGAAGAAAATACTAATTACAGCCAAGTTAGATCAAAACATATTAATGATGGGATCTTCAAATTTTAAGATTGATGGACCATTTGAAAAATTGGCATAACTTAGCCTTACTACTGATCTGAAGCGAATGCACGCTTGGGCTTATAAGACTCCTGCAGTCACGCCAGTACTCTTCAGAAGAACAAGCTAGCCTAATAGTGATTCTAATTGATTCATCCTGAGCTCCAAGGGTTATGTTTTGGGTTTCAAGAGGGGGTTTTGACTAACTCTTCTTTTGACTTCTTTCATTAACAACAACGACCACACTTTCCACTTTTTTTAAAATAATGTTTCATCTTTTCACTACATGGGATCTCACTTGTAATGAGTCCAACATGTTATTGTGAGGAAGACACTAGTTGTTTCTCTAGTTTCGGGCACAGGGACTTGTATTTGAAGTGCACATTGGCTACTTCCTTACACACTTTGTGTGTTTCTTTTATTTGTGTGGTGTGTCCTTTCAAAATAGTTTAAGTCTTAATTGAGCAGTGTTATCCTCCCCTTAGCGGTTCCTCATGATCCCACTTGTTTCTCATTTTCAAAAAAATCTGCTTCTTAAAAAGGCTTTGCTTTTTCAACCAACTACCAAAGGCGTGACAGAGGTTATCAGCAACCTCTGCAGCAAATCTCTAGATTATTTTGATCAGTCTTGTTTCCAAAAAATTCACAGTCTAGGTAAATCTCTTATTCAGAGTGTCAAAATGAAATTTTCTTAATCAAGGGGTTGTAATTAGCTATTTCTCTCTTTCTTCTTCTAACATGAAAAATAATCAAAACATTCAAACTAACGATACCATGCAAACAAGATGATTAAAATTAAAATAAACTTAAAACGAGTGATTAATCCATGCATTCAAACAACAAAGACTAAATTAATGGTCAACAAATCCAAACATGAAAATATGCAACTAGAAGTTAATATAGAAACAGAAAGAAAATGTAGAAAATAGATAGTGAAGATCAAGTACTAGGCTAGAAGCCACCTCTCCCTTAAACTTAAAGTAAGGACAGGATCCTCACTGTCAGCTTGATGGGCCAGGGTAAGCCTGCACTCACCTTCAGGTGATACCACTTAGGCGCGAAACCTGTTGCTCTTGCGGACAACAATGTCCTCTGCCTTTTTCTTCTTGGACTCCTTCTTTGCTCCACCTTTGACTTTCGTTGGCTTGGGCTCTGCATCTTTGTCATCTACAGGGATGACTTCAGGCACGGCAGTCTCCTCCTCTGTTTCTTTTGCAGCAGCTTCCTTGCTAATCACCTTCTTCTTTGGACTCTTTTTGGTGGGGGCCTTCTTCTAAAGACTCTTCTTTTTAAGAATCTTGACTAGGGTCACCTTGATAGGAGTTGCTTTGATTGAGGCCGCTTCTAGAGTGATCATAGGAGTGGGATTGGAGTCTCGCCTTCGCTCATCTCTTTCTCAACCTCTTCATCAATCTTCTTACCATCGGGTCCGCCCTTTGGTTCCAGCTTCTAAGACCCAGAAGTAGACTCCTCTGTACTAGAATAATACTTTGACGAGTATTTCCCTTCGTCAACTACCCCATTTTCAACTTTGTCATTTTCCTTTAACACTTATTCCGCTTCCTCAAGAACCTCTTTTTCTTCAACGTTCATATCCTCCACATTGTCCTCTATATCAACTTCTTTGAAAGGGGTGGAGTGCATCTTAGCATTGTCTTTATCGGCCTCATTAATCATGTTTTTCAGAATGTTGTCTTCTCTTTCATTCTCGTGGTGAGTTTGATTCAGATCAAAGTCCTTAATTGGTCTGTAAATTGGTGGTGTGACAATGGGTAATTCTTTCTTCAGCTTCTTCTCTTTTCAATGGTACAGACCCAAATTGAAATCATCATATTCTCTTTCTGTCCGTTGTAGGCTGCTGCAACAGGCAGTGGCGCAGAGGTGCAAGCGGCGTAATGTTTGTGTGCAGGGTGTGTTTTTGCAGTGGTAGTCCCCATTGTACTACTTATTTGTATCTTTATGCAATTAATCTTATCCATTTGATTTTCCAATTCTTCCAAGCACAACTCTGCCACGTAAGCCCTAGAAATGATCATGCACCATGCTCATGGCCATTTCCTACTTGTGATATTTAGGAAACTCTTCATTCTCTTTTCAGCCCTATCTCTCATATACTGCCTAGTCCAAGCATGCCTCAGTTTGCCTTAAAATGGCCTTGCAATTCAATAACACACACATGAAAACTAAAAAGGAGCATCTATTGTTCTCAAAGCAAAACAAGCTAAAAATAGTAAAATTAAATAAATAAAACATAAATAAAAAGAAAAAATAATGACACACTAAAAGTGGATTATCATTAATCCATAATCGCTTGCCAACAGATGATAATCTCATGTTGAGTGGCTGTTACAATCCTTTGATGTGCAGCCTTTGAACTCCAATTAGGAATATATCAGTGGAGCATTCTTTCACTACTCTTTTCATTGCAAATTTGGCACTGATTTTTCAATATGATAAAGCTTCCCCTTCTGTCTAACATTTTAAGCATTATGGAAAGTTGTGACAGGAACTAGAGCCCTCAATGCATAGTAATTATTCAAGCTTTCATTGTTCACATTATCGGCAACATTTAGATGGCCCGCAATCATGTCAGATTCCACAATGGCTTTAAGCATTGGAAGAGGACCCTCAATCAAATCATTATTGAAGTTGCATTCATAGGAAATATTACCACAAAAATGGCTAACTCCTTCATTCATGAGCTCATTATTATCAAATACTTCAATGTCAAGCTGCATCCGCGCCGAGAATAATTGAAGTTTTGTGGAAGCATCTGACTGCTGGAAGCATCCGATTGTTTAGAAATCATTTGGGAGACTTTGTCTTTGGTTTTGCCAAAAAGCTAGTATGCTTTTCATCGATCCTTGCATAGCTTTTTGAAGTAATTAAGGTCATTGACTTTGCCACTTGTTTTGGTTGGAACATTATTTGGCTTGAAACTGATTCTTCTTTTGTTTCGTTGGCTGTTAAGATCCCAATGCGGTTCCATAGCATATTATAACCATTTTGCTTAATTGTTTAGTCAAAATTAGACATTTAAGATTTCATATTTCTAATTGATCTCACCTGATCAGAAAGATTCAATGGCCTGTCACGCGTCGTGATTTGCTGTCTTCACCGGAGTTGTGGAGGCGAAAAAGAGGGGTGCACCTGCAAAATGCTCTGATGCCTAAGTAAGTACCGAAACTAGAGAGCAAGTACAGAGAAAAGGTGTGTAGAATAGAATATCTAACCCTCTATTGAAAGAGGGTATTTATAATATGACCCCAGCACATGGCCAACGGTTACATTGCATGGGACCGAATTGTCAAGTCCAACAGAAGTAACTAACAGGGCTTACGTGGCGTAGTGAAGACCAACACGTGGTCTTCGCCCTGGATCAACTGCCCCGTGATCTTCGGAAGGTGGGTTGACCGTCTCTTTCGGAAGCGGGTAGTTGCCTGATGACGTGTCCCTGCGTGAGGGATACGTGGAGAATGTGGGAAAAGTTTGTGGGCCTCCCCGTCCGGAGGTCTTCTGCCTGGGGCATGTGCCTTATTAAGGCTCCTCCCTGACGTAGAAAATTGGGCCTTGTTGGACCTTATCACAGTAGTAGTCTTGGGTTGGGTCTGCCAAGCAGAATGATAAGTCTTGACCCAGTTCAGAACACTAATATTTTCAGAGAAGGAAATCAATGTGTGGATTTATTAACATCTTTGACACTTAATTCTTCTTTACATTTGTCTTGGGATAAGTCGTCAATGACCCTTATTCTTTATGAGAATCTTATTCCTTCTATTGTTAAAAACAAATTGAGGTTTCTTAATTATAAGTTTTTTAATCATTAAGAGGGTTTTGGTCTAATCTTTCCCTCTATTTTTGTTTTCTCTAATCTGTTGTTTTTGTCTATAAAAAAATCATATTAAAATTAACATAGTTAATTATTATTTTTTAAAAATTATTAATGTATAAATATATAAAAAGTATTTAAATTAATATATAAATATTATCATCAAAGATTAATTTCATCTATCTAACTCAATTATCATATATAATTGCGCAATACTACTCACCCTTAATTAATTATTATCTTAACAATTGTATAAACTGAAAAATGTAATATGATGAAATAATTTTAATTAAATAGATACATTTTATCTTTATTTTTATCAATTATTCTAATTTTTTTCTGAGTAAATATTAGGGCAACAAAACTCTAGTGTTTACATGTCATGACTGTTGAATATTGATGACAAAGGCTACGTGGTCGTCCATGAGCAAGTCAAAACACGCATATTTTGTTGAAAGGAATGAAATTATATTTAAATATGTTAATCTCCGCATAGTGTAATTATTTTCTTTATTTTAATTTACAGTCTGACTCAACGACCACATAATTTGTTTTATGTGTGGAAATGTTACTACATTTACGTAGTTCCGTGTGCGAGTGTCCACATGAAAATTAATATAAATTTAGTCACAAAAAAAAACAATATAAATGTTAGATAAATCTTCAATGTCGAATGGATCCAGACTGAATCGTGAACGAAATCACTTTCCTTAAAAGTATTTCAAGCACACTCTCAAATTGTCTTAGAGTTGGAACGACCTGAATACCTAGGATAAGTCAGCCTTTTTCTCGAAACTCCACAAGACTGGTGAAGTTTCGAATGCAAGGAAAACGTTTGGAATTATATAGAAGAGGATATCAGATTTTTGGAGTATTTGATTTTGAAGTATCAAGCATATATTTATAGCCATGCATGTGTCTTTTCAGAAGTTTGCAACTCTTCATAAACACACTCTTTAATGAGCATTTGCAATGGTTCAAATAAAATGTCATGCACCACTTCATGAAGTGTCATATATTTCGAATTCAAATTCAAAAATCAAACTCTAGGCAACGAATGAAATCTGGAGCGACAATTAAAACAAATTCGCAGTATACCGCCGAAGGCCGGTCCGCCTGCCGGAGGCGTCCGGAGCGCCACCGGCGCCGCCTCATTAACGCCGCGTCGTGCCTAAGTTCTCAAGTTCCGTCTACAAGCCGCCACTAGCGCCTCTACGCCCACGCCCTCGGATCTGGTTCCGGAGCCGGAGCCGGAGCCGGTGTCGCCGGTGGCGACACTGGCGAGGGGTGTTTTGTATGAGACAAGTGACATAAGTTTTGGCACCACGACATATGACTATGTGGCACTTTATCCTCTTTGGCTCCTTTGGAAATTATATTGTTCCAAGGGCCTTATAAATGCTATTTAATTTTACTCCACTTTCAATGTGGGACTAAGCATTTATTGTCAATTAACTATATCACCCACTTTGTCATTTTGGAACAACTTTAATGGAAATAAATTTTCATTATTTCCAACAATCCCCCACTTGTTCTAATAATGACAAAATAATAATTCCAGAAATGAGACATAAGAAGTATTAATACAGTTAAGTATCTTTCGATTTTAAACTTAACCTTAGTAAGGATAACATAAGGTTTAATCAGAATATTAGGTAGCAATGCTTTTAAACCATGAATCCATATGAATAGACCGGTGTTACCTTACACACACTCCTTAAAGATTCTTCTTCTGCATAACTCGCTTAGCACTTATTTATGGCTATGTGCTATCCTGTTTCATGAATTTTTTATGAGAGAAACTCCAACTCTCACTTTGAGACGGCACCATCTCAGGATTCACATAGGTGGAATTCATATAGTATCTGTTTCCAATGGATACGTACCCTCGGTATTGAACTTCATTAAGAGTTTAAAATAAAGCTCAACCCTCATTTCTAATGTCAACATAATTATGAAATGTTAGACAATTATCCAAATCAACGACTTGTTATTACCCATTGAAAATCTTAAAGTTAATGTTCTGTTAACTTAAGATTGGGTTGCCGCCGTTGTCGGAACTCTTACTTAAGGAGTTTCAACCCCATACCTCTCGAGGTTGTTTTTACTAAGTCTCTGGCCAGTGGCTTAGTAAACGGATCAGCCAAATTATAGCTTGTTCGTATATACGTAAGTGAAATAATTCCATCCTTAATCAGTTTTCTCACGAACGAATGTCTAAGTCCTATATACCTAGACTTTCCATTATACACTTCGCTAAATGCTCTTGCCAAAGTGGCCTGACTATCGCAGTGTATCATTACTTTTGAAACATTGTCTTTAGCCAATGGAACTTCCAAAAGAAGATCCCTCAACCACTCTGCCTCTTGACTAGCGGAAGCGAGAGCCACGAACTCTGATTCCATGGTCGAAAGAGTAATGCATGTTTGTTTCTTGCTCTTCCAAGAAATTGCTCCTCCAGCTAGTGTAAATATCCACCCAGTTGTAGATTTATAATCTCCCACATTAGAGATCCAACTTGCATCAGTATATCCTTCTAATATAGCAGGAAACCTACCATAATGAAGGCCAAGATCTTTGGTTTTCAACAAATAACCAAATATCCTCGTGATTGCCTTCCACTGTTCATTACTTGGATTACTAGTAAATCTACTCATTTTACTAACTGCAAACGATATATCAGGTCTAGTACATTGCATTAAGTACATAAGACATCCAATCGCACTTGCATATTCTAATTGAGCCACTGCTCTTCCATCATTCTTTTCAAGTTTGATTACATGATCAAATGGAGTAGTTACTTCCTTGAATTTCAGGTGTTTGAACTTATCAAGCATTTTCTCAATATAATGTGTTTGATTAAGTTCATAACCCCCACTATTTTGCTTAACTTTTATTCCTAAAATTGTGTCAACAAGTCCAAGATCTTTCATCTTGAAAGTGGAAGTTAGAAACCTTTTTGTTTCTAAAATTCCATTAAGTTTATTGCTAATTATTAGCATGTCATCAACATAAAGACACAAAAATATTACAGTGTTATTATACACTTTTGTATATAAACACTTGTCACAAGAATTAGGAATAAATCCATTTAACATTATCGTAGAATCAAACTTTTGATGCCATTGTTTTGGTGCTTGTTTTAAGCCATATAGAGATTTGACAAGTTTGCACACCCTTTGTTCATTTCCAGGAAGGACGTATCCTTCTGGTTGTTCCATGTAGATTTCCTCATCGAGGTCTCCGTTTAGGAATGCTGTTTTAACATCCATTTGATGAACAATCAGATCATTCAAAGATGCTAAAGCAAATAACAATCTTATAGTGGTTGTTCTTGCTACAGGTGCATAAGTGTCAAAATAATCTATACCTTCCTTTTGTCTAAATCCTTTTGCCACTAATCTTGCTTTATAAGTGTTTAATGTACCATCACTATGATATTTCTTTTTAAACACCCACTTGCATCCAATGGGTCTTGATCCCTTTGGTAAATCAACAAGTTCCCAAGTGTGGTTGGACATAATTGAATCCATTTCATCTTGGATAGCATCTTTCCAAAAGGAGGAGTCTCTTGAAGCTATTGCTTCCTTATAAGTTTTAGGATCTTCCCCTACTTGAAGAATTACCGGAATGCTTTTAATAAAATTTGTACTATTTCCTTCAACCAGATAAAATGAAATGGATTGAGAATCAATTTCGTCTGGTCCTAGGTTCTTTATTTTCCAGACTCTTTTGCTTATCCTAGGTTCGGGTTGTGGTTCAATGATTCGAGATGTGCCTTCAGGTTGTATTTCTACAATCCGAGAAGAGTCTTTTTCACAAGATTCTTTATTTATGGCCGACTCTAATTCTTTATCCTTAGTGATAAGTTTTTCAAAGAATTCTACATCCCGGGATTCAACAATAATATTAGACTCTAAATTTAAGAGTCTATATGCTTTGCTATTTTGTGCATATCCTACAAAGGCACATCTTATCCCTCGAGGACCCAACTTGGTTCTCTTAGGATCCATGTTTTTGTAATATGCCACACACCCCCACACCTTAAAATAGCCAATATTTGGTGTCATGCCCTTCCATACCTCATATGGAGAAATTCCAGTTTTCTTTAAGGGAATTCTATTTATTATGTGACAAGCGGATAATAAGGCTTCGCCCCATAAATTGAAAGGTAGTTCGGAATGCAATAACATGGCATTCATCATTTCTTGATATGTTCGATTCTTTCTTTCGGCTATGCCATTTTGTTGTGGTGTTCTAGGTGCCGAACATTCATGTATTATACCGTGTTCTTCACAAAATGCATCAAATTCAGTAGAAAAGTATTCACCGCCCCTATCACTCCTAAGGACTTTTATACTTCTACTTAATTGATTTTGCACTTCTGTTTTAAAAATCTTAAAGTCATTAAAAGCCTCATCTTTATGCTTTAAGAGATATACATAAGTGTATCTAGAACAATCATCAATAAATGTAATAAAATATCTATTTCCCCCACGGGTCAACATGCCATTAAATTCGCACAAATATGAATGTACAAGATCAAGCAGATTTGTATTTCTTTCAACACTTTTGAAAGGTTTCTTAATCATTTTTGATTTAACACATAATTCACATTTATTGAAATCATTGATATTACATGATATCAAGCCAAATTTAATTAGTCTCTTCATTGAACTAATACCAATATGTGCTAATCTATTGTGCCATAAAGTAACTGAATCAAGCATGTAAGCAGAATTAGAAATTTCATTAATCATGTTATCAGTAATACATAGTTTGATCATTCCTTCGGCGGAATATCCTTTTCCAACAAACACACCATTACGGGTCAAAATAAGTTTACCCGATTCATACACAGATTTAATACCCGGTTTTCCCAATAAATCCCCACTAACAAGATTCCTATTCATGTCTGGGACATGAAGCACATTAACATGAGTAACTTTCTTTCCAGAAGTGAAGTTGAGTTCGACCGTTCCGGTTCCAACAACTTTGGATCGTACTTCATTTCCTATTTGTACTTCTTATCCATCATTTGTCTCAGAATATGTTTTGAATGCATCCCTGTCATATGAGACATGAACTGTGGCACATGTATCATACCACCAGCCTTGGACTTTGCCTTTGATTGCCATAATTTCGCTCACAGTAGCAATTATATCATCATTAGCATTTTCTGCATTGATCTCCTTTTTTGATTTATTTTGCCTGCAATCTCGAGCATAATGTCCAGGTTTTCCACATACAAAGCATCCATTTTTCGGACCCTTCGGACCACCAAAGTTCTTGAACTTGGTATGTTCCCTTTTTGGTGCGATGTGACTTTTCTTGACATCATGTTTTTTCTTTTCCTTTCTGGTCACAACATTGGCTTTGGAAAGACCCGCAGATTCTGATTTCCCTCTCCTTCAATTCCTCCTCGATTCGAAAATGTTTCTGGATTTTCTCCAAGGAAAAGTCACCAGAACTGTGTAACAGTTTCTTTTTATAGCCTTTCCACGGACTTGGTAACTTAGCAATGATTGCACCAACTTGAAAGGTTTCAGGAATGTTTATTTTCACCGCTTTGATTTTGTTCACCAGGACTTGCAATTCGTGCACTTGGGGAAGTATGGGCTTGGAATCTATAAATTTAAAATCAAAGTATTTAGAAATTAAGAACTTTTTCGTACCTTCTTCTTCGGCTTTAAATTTAAACTCCAGTGAATTCCATATGTCTCTAGCGGACGAATTGTCCGTGTATAGGTCGTATAGGCGGTCAGACAGCGTGTTCATAATATGTCCACACCATAGTAATTCGTCCTCCCTTCGCAGCATGCGCTTCTTCTTGAGTTCGTCAGAATCATCTTCAGTTGGTTCTGGAATTGGTGTCAGATCAGGATTCAAGACGTAGTGAACCTTGAGTGCAGTAAGCAGGAATGTCATCTTGTCTTGCCATCTGGTAAAGTTGTTTCCATCGAAGCGATCCAATTTGACAAGATCCTGATTCAAATTCAAAAATAAAACTCTAGGCAACGAATGAAATCTGAAGCGACAATTAAAACAAATTCGCAGTATACCGGCCGAAGGCCGGTCCGCCCGCCGGAGGCGGCCGGAGCGCCACCGGCGCCGCCTCATTAACGCTGCGAATAGCCCGATTGCTCCGATGCGTTGTGCCTAAGTGCTCAAGTGTCGTCTACTAGCGCCTCTACGCCCACGCCCTCGGATCCGGTTCCGGAGCCGGAGCCGCCGGTGGCGACACCGGCAAGGGGTGTTTTGTATGAGACAAGTGACATAAGTTTTGGCACCACCACATATGACTATGTGGCACTTTATCCTCTTTGACTCCTTTGGAAATTATATTGTTCCAAGGGCCTTATAAATGCTATTTAATTTTACTCCACTTTCAATGTGGGACTAAGCATTTATTGTCAATTAACTATATCACCCACGTTGTCATTTTGGAACAACTTTAATGGAAATAAATATTCATTATTTCCAACAATAAATGATTTTATTTTAAAGTAATATACGTACTAGTAACAACTTGTGTTTGTTTTATATGCAACTAGATTTGAAGAGAGTACTTAAATTGGGTTTTAATTAAATTTAATTCAAAGTTACTTGAAAATATGCTTTAACAAGATGCACTTAAGAGTGTATTTAATAAAATTTTAATTATTAATTGCTAACATATTTTATTTAAAAATTAAATAGATATATTTTAAAATATATATATACAGGAGATGTTAAATTACACTCACTTATTTTTCAGAAGAAATATTTTAGTAACATATATCTTAAAGTGCATTTAACTATTTTTTATTTAAAGTTCGTTAAGACACACCATCATAAAATAAGCAGGTATATTCTAGCAAAACCCTTTTTAAATATTTTGTTGTTTTTAATTATTTTAGTCTAAAAAAATATGTATTTCATTTTATATTTCGCAAATACTTATTTAATTCTTTTAAAGGTGTTGATTTATAAATATTAATTATTTATATTAATAAATAAATTTAAAATAAATATTAATGTTAGAGATTGAATCTTATATCAATATTCATTTAACTCAACCAACATATATTAATTGAGATATATTACTTTTTAAACATTTATTTAAATGTGGATTGATTTTATATAGGCATAATTAGTTCCTAGGACCCTTAAGTTTGAGTGATGTTTCGCTTTGGATCTCGAACTAAAAAAAGTTATATAATGATCCCTTAACTTCACTTCCGTTAAACCATTTGGTCTCTATCATTAGTTTGTGTAAAAAAAAGTTAACTATGGATGAGGTGGCATGTCAGATAAGCAAATGGTAAATTAAACATTCAGCACATGGTTATAAACGTTACATAGAGTTTTGGGGTTCCATCATCTTCCATTTATAGTGTTCATCCATATTTTCTCTTCTTCCATTTTCTTCATCAAATTAGGGTTAAATCACCATCTTCTTTGCTTCATCTTCCATTTTCTTCTCCAAATTAGGGTTCAATGTCAAAGATTGCAAGCAATGCTTCAACGGCAAACAACTAAAACTATGGTACATATGAATCTGTGATTTGTAGAAACAAGAGAATGAAGTGTTTTTGCCAAGATAAAAGTATTCTTAGAACGGTGAATGATGTGAACAGTGTCAAATATGAGAGACAATTTTGGGGTTGTAGAAATTACAGAAATCCCATGGAAAAGGGTTGTAATTTCTTCACTAGAGGATGAGGTTATCTACACTAGAGGATTGCTGAAAATGTCCATTGTTGAAATTCTGGTAAGCAGATCACAGATGTCCTAAGAGATGTCGAGACATTGATCTCTGCTACAAACTGAACAAGGATGGAACATAAACGTTATGTTCTCTTAAACTCAAGAACACTTTGAACCTTCAAGGTCAAAAAAGTGTCATGATAGATGTTTCAACATCTGTCAAAAACATATACTTCAGATCAAAAGCACAGACTGAATAAAACATAACAGAATGAAAAATAACATAAGATATGATAACCCAGTTCGAAAAACAACAACACTTACATCTGGGGGCTACCAAGTCAGGAATGAATTCACTAATAGCGGTATTAATTTAGAGCTAAACTCCCCCATTTACAATTCCTCGCTTAATCACTACCCAGTACAATTCTATCTAGAAATAACCATCTAGATAAGAGAACTCCATCTCAATTCCTAAATTACTTCAGTGATATCTAACAGTTACAATCTCTAGCAACTGCATCAGGCTCTTCAGTTGAAAGACATTCATTCCAATACAATATTCAGTCAAGACTCTTGACTAACAAACATGCATGGATTTTCTTAAAAGCTTCATCCAAGAAGAATACACAATTAATTACCTATAGGTTTCTGAATCTATAAAATTATGTTTACCACAATGTATCAATAGATACAAAGGGTGACTTACAACACAAGAAAGTACACAACTCTCAAAACCATAAACCCTTATTTTCTACTTTACGAAAGTCTTAATAAGAATTCATCTTCTACCCTAGGTCTTGGTCTTCCTTTTATAGCCTTCAGTTGTCCATGGGCTTCGAAGGGTCTGTTTAATATTCCCTTGACCCATGTTCTGATTGCTCCTTAAATCTTGGACCAGATCTGCAATAAATTTGTTGCACCAGATCAGGATGTTGTCGCTACTGCGAAAATCGGCGCCGGCTATGACAGAAGAGTCGTCACCGTGCGTTATTTATCCCAACGGAGGGAAAGGAAACGCTCAGAGTAAACCTAACGCAAAGAGGGAAAGGAATGGTCGTCGCAACCAAATCCTGGATTCGGGAGTCGATTACGCAAGGGGAAGGTATTAGCACCCCTCACGTCCGCTGTACTCGACAGGATCCACGCTTGTTTTCTGGTACGGATTGTTATTCTATCTACACTAAGGGTCAAGGGTTAAAAAGAAAATAAAATGACTCGGCAAAGTATCGCACTTTATGCCTACGTATTCCCGTCTGGAACGAGAAATCAGAGTCAACGTAGTTCGCCTACCTACGGGAAAGGAGGGGAAGGTTGCTCGCTAGGATACGACATCCTATGCCTACGTACTTTCATACAGCATGAAAGATCAGAGCAAACTTAGTTCGGGCTACGGAAGACACAAGCTTGTCTGAGTGTTTTTTATTACCTTATGAAAGGGTTTTTCTTGATTAAGAGTCCAAGCGGACAAAAATGACACTTTGATGTTTGTTTCGAATCTTTTACGAAAGAAGTGTTTTTTAGTTGGTTTGCAATCTCTGACGCACTAGAGACTATGATTTGAGAGTGACTACGTCACGTGTCACCCAAAGGGTACTGTTGCTTGCGCGAAAATAAGGTGTCGGCACAACAGAAGAGTCGCCACTTTTCGTTATTTATCCCTCAGAGCGGGAAAGGAAACGATCGGAAAAACCTGACGAAAAAGGGTAAGACAAGGTCGTCGCAACCATTGTCCGGATTCGGGAGTCGGTTACGCAAGGGGAAGGTATTAGCACCCCTCACGTCCGTCGTACTCGACGGGATCCTCGCTTGTTGTGTTTACTTGGACAGGTTGGTTTTATTCTATCTACCTATCAAGGCTGGCTGAAAAAGAAAAGAAAAATGACTCGGCAAAGCGTCGCACTTTATGCCTACGTATTCTCATCAGAGAATGAGAAATCAGAGTCAACGTAGTTCGGCCTACGAAGGGTTATGGGGGAAGGTAGCTCGCCAAGACTTCGCCATCTTGTGCCTACGTACTCTCAACAGGCATGAGAGATCAGAGCTCACGTAGTTCGGGAAACTACGGTTTATTTCCTGTTTTTTACGAAAGAAGTGTTTTTTATTGTGTTTGCGATTTCAACCGCACTAGAGACTATGACCTGAGAGTGAATGCGTCGCATGTCACCCAAAGGGTACCATACTAAACATCCAGACTATGGAAAAGAAACTCTCCCACAATCCTTTCTCAGATAGCTTAAGGCTCGTAACGTACGAAAGAAATCATTCATGATTACTGTATCTTAAACTGCTTTGAGATGAGAAGAGAACAGACCCGACTAGGAGGGAGACTATCAAGTCCTACTGTTATCATGCCATGGATTCATCCTATGGTTGAGGTTTGAACAGGGAACTCCTAGAAGTTGTCATGCATAGGTTTCAACCTAAAAGTCTATCATCAAATCCTTATCAAAGGAAATGAGAGTCCTAAGGGATCATGTCAATGATACACCAAAACAGACAAAGCATCAGCTTAACAGTAAAATGCATGCAATGCAAGTGAGGGAGGAAATGTGTGTGGGGCTTCAGCCTCCACAAGCTCATCTCGACCTCAAGCCAGTCATGAAATAACAGTAATCATACTGAAAAATAAACAACATGCTATCAAGCAATAAACAGTAAACTGCAATCATACAGATAAAAGAAATGAAAATGCCATCAGGCAAACAAACCACATGGGCAAGGGAGATGGGCTCTACCGAATACCCGCAAGCAAAGCCACGCAATAACAATACAAGCAGAGGGAGGAACTCAACCTCTAATGCAATCATGCTCCGAGATTCTACTTATTCTAGATGGACTTATTCTAATGCAACAGACAAATCAAACAAAACACACAATACAGAAAAGAAAACAGAAGAAAGCCTCAGCTCCTCCAGCAGCAACTCAATCTTCAGACTTCAATCATCAACTGCTTTCCAGGTATCAACCCTACAATATGAGTTTCAACTCATCTTCTCCCCTTAAGCTTCAGCTTCTTGATCAGCTCCACCTTCAGGCTTCACCATCTTCAGGGATCTTCAGGTATCAACTTGATCTTCACAAAGTCTTCAGACTTCAACAATCTTCAAGGAATCATCCTCTTCACAGCTTCAGCTTCTATCTTCAATGACTTTTAGCTCTTCAATCAAGTCTTCAATACTTTCCATTGCTATCTTCAACAACCCAAATGCTTCAGCAAACAAGATTCAATCAACAAGATGAGGTGAGGATGTTACAGTGCTCACTGACTTCCAAAGGATGCCATTGAGGACTTAACATCAAAAGGGAAAGGCTCTCTCAAAGTTCTACCTTATAGGGCAAGGTCACTAATCCCTCCAAAGGAGAGAGGTGAATACCCTTAAGGGACTTCATGTCATAGAGAAGGAAGGAGGTGAACAAGACACTCCTTGTTTATTGAATAGAAGTATTCTATCTAAAGCTCTACCTATGTACTTATGACCCTATGAACAGAACAAACAAAATCCAAACTAAGCTCCTCTGCAAGGTCTTCAAAGCTTCAATGATGATCCACAAGGTCTTCAACTCAATCTTCAAAGCTCACACACTCAAAGGAGAAGAAAAGAAAGCAAAACAATACAAACTGTGCCTTTAAGCAACACACATACTAACCATACATTCAAAAATCAATTAAAAATACTAAAATACCATATAATATTATAGTAAAATTCAAGGGGATTCTATACATACTTACCCTTAACCCATATATTCCCCATACACCAATTTGGCCTATAAACCCCAAAATAAGATTGTTAATTCCACTTATGCAACCTAAAACCCTAATTTTGAGCACCTAAATGCCAAACAAGCAAACTACATCAAATTTTAATCTACAAATTGTGAATTAAATCCCATATTATCTATGATTCAATATCTAACTATGCCAAAAATAATGGCTCAAAAATCCTAAGGGAAAGTCCTAAAAGAAATTATACAAAATTGAATATCAACTAAAATCAATTAAAAAGACTATTTACAAGAATAATATGCTAAAAATATTAAAAGGAAAATAAAATGGAGTTTTATTTATTTACATTTTTCTAGACATGATTATGAATGTGTGAAAAAAACAAGAAGTGAAAAATATTAATTTTTGAATTTTATGTGGATTTTATAAAATGCAAGAAATATAAAAGAAATTGAAATAAGAAAATAAAATAAATGGGGGGAGGGGGTGTCAAGAGCAAGGCGCTCTAGTTGATTTGTTGTTGGGCTGAGAACATGGGGGTGCGCTTAGTAATCTGGTAGGCCCATGCGCTCAAAAAAATAAAAAGAAAAAAATCACCAGAAAATGAATACAACCACGGTGCAAATAGCACGCTTTTCACGTTGAAATCTGGATTGGGCCTCAGGGTGGGGTGTGAACATCAAATTTCCATCAAGCCCAGAACTCCTCATTTAATTAAACGCACCGTTTTGGTTTTATAATTTCCCTCCGTTTCTGAGATTTAATTGGAACCGTGCGATCAGATGAAGAAGTCAAACATCCAGGCTAATCCAACGGTGACGAGCTCGTCTTCTCCAACACACCCTAGGGTTTTCAGAAACCCTAACTCCATGCCAGAGTTTCCATCAACTCGTTCTCTCTGATCCCTCAATGAAATCCAAAACTTCCAAGAGCAAACTTGTGCTAATGATCACCATGAACACGACTATACCAATAATTTTCCTTGAAACCCCTCGTATCACTCTAACAGAACACACGAACGTTTGGGTTCCACCATGATTCTCTGAGATCAAACATGATAGAGCTTCAATCTAATGATGTAAACTTGTTCTCCATGCTACCCTAGCCATTCTAAACTATACCATATCCATTAAAACTCCATGAACAGCCTATTATCAATCTTGCAAGAATTGGTACCCTGCCACGAAACTCCATGGATCCCTCTCAAACTTTCAGAAAACCTTCCTCTAACCTAGCATGCTATCTTTTCACCTAAAATTCTAACAGAATGCACCTAAATAAGGACTTATAGATCAAGTTACCAACCTGCTAAAGATCAATGGTGAGTGGTGCTAGAGCTTGATTCAAGGCTTGGAATCTTCTCCAAATGCTCTTCCAATGGTGGACACCTTTCTGTTTGCAAGAATTGAGATGGATGAGGCTTGTAGAAGAAGAAATTGAAGCTTGCTTGATTTTGAAGAAACCTTGCAATGACACTTTCTCTCTCACTCTCCCCAATGAACTCAGCAACTTTCACCAACCCTGATCTCATGGTGATTCATCCTTCTTATAACAATCAAAAGAAGAGTCTAGAAACTCATGGAAAGTGCTAGAATGTTATAGAATTTCTCATGAAATGATACATTGTATATCCCTTATCTCATGCCTTAAGCTTGTAAATTTGGCTTTAAAATCTCCTTACAAGAGATATTGAGAAGGAATGAGTGAAAAACATGCCTTGGTTTTGCTTTATGTGAAGTTTCTTAAGTTGCCTTATTATGCAAGAATGAAAATTACAAAGCAACCTCCATTTTAAGACCTCAAATCAAAATTCTACTTGAACCATTGTTTTTAAAATAATATTTGGAGTCAAAATGACATATTGGATGACCCATTTTGGATTTGTACATCTCCTAAACCAAAATTCCATTTCAACTTTTTTAACTTATAAGCCATTTTTAGGTCATTTTTACCCAATCATGAAAATCCTTGATACAAGCTTTTTCAACAACTCATGACCTCTTTTATAAGCTTAAAATCCCATTTTGAACAACTTTGATGTTTTGAGTTTTTTCATTTGAGGCTTGGAAATAGGAGATATGGCCTTTGCTTAAAATGACATATAACTGCCAAATGACCAAAATACCCCTGTCTTGTTCAAACCATAAGTTGAGTTCTACAAATCCTATCAAGTACTTCTAGTACTCTCTAGAAAGCTAAGAAGATTATCTTCAACATTCATGTTGACCAAGAGATCATAGGAATCATCCTACTAGGGCAAAAGTTGTCTGCAAGTTGGGTGACTTTCAAGGACCCAGATTCACACACCTCAGCTGACCTGTAATTTGTCAAAACCATAACTTGAGCTCTGCAATTCCTATCAAGGACTTCTACCACTCAAATTAAAGATAAGAACAATCTCTACAACATTCATGTTGTGGGGAAGATGAGATATCAATCACATATTGAGCTAAAACTGCCTGGAAGATAAGGATCAAACTAGGGTTTTTTCACTGACAATCCTCAGAAACCCTAACTCAAAACTTCTCAAACTCCTCAATCATGATGAGTTAGTCTAGGAATCATCTTTATAGTATCTCAATACCTCATTCCATGATCACATGGCCCTTGGATTAGGTCTCAACCTTCTCCAAATCTTCAGTTATCCTAGGGTTGACCTAGTCAGAACCCTAATTCTACCATTCATGGCTGAATCTTCTGAATTCTTGCATAATGACCTCTCTGGGCTTCATGATGGCTTTCAATACATCTCATAGGCTTTCTCAAAGCTTCAAGTCTATTCTTCAAAGTCTCAGAATCATCTGAGGAGCTCCCACAACTCTCAAGTTATGAGACACACCACTTTGGTTTCAACCAATTCCTCTGAGGATCTCTTGAACTTTCTGATGAAGGTATCAACCTTCAAACACTTGATGGGTAAATAATTGTTGGTCAAATTTTGGGGTGCAATAGCTGCCCCTATTAAAACGGCTTGAACCTGACTGGGTGAGGAGCGAACGGCCCTAAGCCAATCAAGGTGCGAGACGGTTGAATACCGATAAACCAGAAAATTTGCCAACTGCACGAGCACACGATACTCTGCGGAGAACAAACCTTCGAAAAACTGCGACACTGGCTGCACGGCAACTAACTGGAGAAATATCGATCTGACGTCGCCGTTAGTTATCCACGTTAACTTCTTCTGACATCATCTTCAGGCAACCAAACACCCAACATCGCCGCTGGAAGACTAAACCACCTGACATCACCGTCAGAAGCAGAAAAAATTCTGAGGAACACCCAACATCGCCGCGGGGAGGCCAAACCACCTGACATCACCGTCAGGAACAACCATACCTCGGGGAGACAAACATCCAACATCACCGCCGGAAAACTAAATCTGACATCGTCGTCGATCACCCAAAACACCCCGCCTCGCCGCTGGAGAACTAAATCTGACAAAATACCCCGCATCGCCGCTGGAGAACTAAAGGATCTGCATCACCTAACATCGCCGTCAGAAGACTGGATCAACTTGACATGCCCAGCATCACCGCTGGAAAACTGAATCTGACATCGCTGTCAAAAACAAACATCGCTCTGAGAGACACTCGACGTCGCCGTCGTACAAACATCATCTCTGCTGGGGATTTAAAGAGTCTGACATCGCCGTCGAACATAAACCTCCAACATCGCCACCGGAAACCAACATAATCTGACCTCGCCGTCGAAACAAACCTAATGTGACCTCGCCGTCAAAACAAACATCCAACCTCGCCGTCGAACACATCCAACATCGCCGTCGAACCAATCATAATTTGACCTCGCCGTCGAACGCATCCAACATCGCCGTCGAACCAATCATAATCTGATTTGACCTCGCCGTCAAACATCCAACCTCGTCGTCGAACACATCCAACATCGCCGTCGAACCAATCATAATCTGATCTGACCTTGCCGTCAAACATCCAACCTCGCCGTCGAACACATCCAACATCGCCGTCGAACCAATCATAATCTGATCTGACCTCGCCGTCAAACATCCAACCTCGCCGTCGAACACATCCAACATACTATGACCTGGGGTTCACCCCTGGTAAATGGAACAAAAGGTACACTTGCGTATTTGAAACTACTCCGCTGGGAATGAGAGACTTAACCGAGCACACTCTGATCTGGGGTTCACCCTCAGAACCATAACGAACATCGGGGTACTACTGCACGATGATCCCACTGTAGAACTTCAACATCAGAGCTATATGAAACCCTGGCCCCTGGCCACTTCCAACTTCAGCTAGAAAAGATCTTCAAGTACTTCTGAAGATAAGCATCCTTGGCCTTCAAGGATGGCAACTCTGCAGGAGGTATCTTCGACTTCAGTCTAAAGAAATGACCCTTGGCCTTCAAGGATACATGGGTCTGCCTTCAGGCGACTCCGCCTCTGCTATAGAGTGTCCGAGACTTCAGTCAGGGGTATACTTCGGCCTTCAGTCCGAAAAAATGAATCCTAGGTCATTCATGACCTTGGGGATAACCTTGCCTTCAGGCACCTTCGCTTCAGCTTGGGAAATCTATGACTTCAGTCAGAGAAATGGTATCCTGAGCCATTCATGACCCTTCGGGGATTCAAACACTTTGCCTTCAGGCAAAACTCCGCTTCAGCTGGAGAAACATCTTCGACTTCAGTCAGAAGAACCACTATTCACTGGATCGCGATCAATCATCACCTCAGGATAACTGACTTGGTCTTCAGGCCAACACGGATCACTTTGCAAACAAAAGCTGTATATACAAATTTTTGAACTGTCTTCAGACAAGCGCTGATTTATCAGCACGGAAACCCGAATCCACAGGAACATTCTGATATCGCCTTCAGGCGCTTGCGACGTCAATCTTCAGATTAGACATCACTGTTGGAGCAAACATATCACGCTGCTAAGGACTTCAAGAATCATCTTGAATAAACAAACTCCGTCGGGCGCCTTCAAGAATCATCCTGAACCGATAACCTTTCTGGAGACTTCATTCTGCTGGGTATTTCAGGAATCTTCCTGGGCAACTCTTGCTGGGGACGCTACTGGGGAGCTCAGGAATCATCTTAAGCAAACAACTCGGGAAACTGCGTTGAGGTCTTAAGAATCATCTTAAGCGAACGGCCCTGCTGGGAAATTCAAGAATCGTTTTGAACTGACTTCGCTGGGGATCTCAAAAATCATCTTGAGCGAGCGACTGTGGGGATTACACCGGGGTCTTAAGAATCATCTTAAGAAAGCGACCTCGTTGGGGAGAATATCAGGAATCGTCCTGAGCAACTGGTCCTTTGGTGGAACACCTGTAAAACAAGAATGATAGTAACCTAGATCATGCTTATGATGCGTATGCTTCTGCGCCATGCTCCACATGGTGGGAATGCTATGCGTTTATGCTAAATGCTATGCAATCATGCAATATGATGCGATCCCGTCAGCAAAATAAATGCCGAGGGGGAAATTCTCCTGTCAAGGAGAAAGAACTACTCAGATAGAGGAATCATCCCGCTGAGGAGAACGTGGACACGCCAACACCAATCGGACTCTGTCTGGGGAATTGATCTTCGGTTGACTGCTGCAGGGAAGATAACTTCAGTTGATTGCTGCAGGGGAACGAAGCTCTACGAGAACCTGGACTTGCTGAAGGAGAGCGATACCAATCGCGGGAGTAAACTGCGCGTCCGCCATGGCTACTCTTCTGGGGGATAACAACTCTGTGGGGAAACAACTTCAGCTGCTCAACACTCCACTGGGGACACACCAATCATGATCAACTTCCAAGGACTCGGCTCTCTTGGACATCTGCAAACTCGGCTGAGGAAGGAGAAGTCATTCTGCTTCGCTGGAGAGAGTGCGACTCTGGGGAAATACAGCATCAGCTGTTCAATGCTCTGCTAGGGAAAATCCACTCATGGTCCCAACTGCTTTCAAGGATTCAGCCCTCCTGGGGGTTTGCGGACTCAGTCGGGGAGAGAGGAATCATTCTACTTCACTGGAGAGCACGACTCTGATGAGGAATTTCAATTCCGCTGGAGACTTCAGTCTAGCACCATCAGTTACTGTGTACTTCGGTGTATGAATCATTTCCTACGAGACCTGCACTTGTGACCCGATGCTGGGGGAGAACACCGACTTCAGTGATTTTACTGGGGAAAACACGAGCTTCGGTACCCGAACATTTCTATGAAATCTGCACTTGTGACCCGGTGCTGGGGGACATGAGCTTCGGCCCTTGACTCAGCTGATGAGGTGACGTTCCTTCAGGATGCGTCTGCTTGGGGAAGAAAATCCTCTCTACCTGGGGAGGCATATCAATGCTCACTTTCTTGCGTTCAGATTCTGCGGAGGAGAGACTACTGAACTCTGCTGGAAGGAGGACTTGCCCTGCTTCGGGGATGCGCATGGCACATCTTCTGGAAGGCGCTATACCTGCAACAACACAAACAAACAGACAAGGTACCCTCCTCAAAGGGCCTATCAAGGTTATTATCTCGTGACAATATTCAGGTAATCAATCATTTCGACAATCAGTGGGCCTAGGCCCGTGAGTTTATGTATGCGCATTTTATCAAAAAAAACATCGGCGTTTTCATTCGCAAACAAAACAGATAAATGCTATGCAGGCAAGCAGAATTGCTGAATAATGCGTATTTTATTGATGGTGAACCCCTGAACGGGCAAAAATGTTTTACAACAGAGGCAAGCTCCTGGAATGAGGAAGCCGCGCAAAAATAAACATAAATATACATCAGTATATACAAATGTCGGCCACGAGGCGTAGACGAACACCATGAGTTGATCCCTCTAAGACCCACTCGACTTCGATACCTCTCCGACGCTTCAGCTTCAGAAGAGATTGATTCAGATAGACGGCCCTCAGGTCCTCCAAACCACCAAACAATGAAAGTCCACGCGGGACGCAGTCATTTGCTTATTCAAATCCCTGACTTTTGCGTGAACCGCCCTTTACGGGTTTTCAGCTCACCGGGATACCCTTTTTTGCCGAAGCCGCCCAGTGTAGGTTTTCGACTTCGTGGGTGTACATTTTTCAATATATCCCTAATTTTTGCCCGAACCTTTTATTCTGTTTTTGGTTCGCCGGGATGCCCCTTTTTTGCCTGGACTCTTTCTTTTTTGTCCAGCGGGTCTCTTTCAAGCAAAGTATTTTTTAACTGCGTCCGCGTTCACCGGGGATGCAAAATCTTCACCATCCATTGTGGATAACAACAAAGCTCCTCCCGAGAAGACCTTGCTGACGACATACGGCCCTTCGTAATTTGGAGTCCACTTGCCCCGGTGATCGGAGTGTGGTGGAAGAATCTTCTTCAGGACGAGATCACCCGTCTGAAAGCTTCTAGGACGCACCTTCTTGTCATAAGCTTTCTTCATTCGGCTTTGGTACAGGAGACCAAATGCAATCGATGCTAACCTCTTCTCGTCCATCAGGCTGAGTTGGTTCAAACGATTCATAATCCATTCTGCCTCGTCGAGTTTCACATCAACCAAAACTCGCAAAGACGGGATCTCCACTTCTAACGGTAGGACAGCTTCCATACCGTACACCAGGGAGAAAGGAGTTGCCCCGGTCGACGTACGCACCGTCGTACGATAACCGTGCAAGGCGAACGGCAACATCTCGTGCCAATCTTTGTACGTCACAACCATCTTCTGAACAATCTTCTTTATGTTCTTGTTGGCCGCTTCAACATCGCCATTCATCTTGGGTCGGTAAGGAGATAAGTTGTGGTGTTCAATCTTGAAGCTCTGGCACAGCTCCTTCATCATCTTGTTATTCAAATTTGAATCATTATCAGTAATGATCCGCTCGGGAATCCCATAGCGACAGATGATGTCCCTCTTTATGAATTTAGCTACCACCTGCTTGGTCACATTAGCGTACGAGGCTGCCTCCACCCATTTGGTGAAGTAGTCGATAGCTACCAGAATGAAACGATGACCATTGGATGCAGTGGGCTCGATCTTGCCTATCATGTCGATGCCCCACATGGAGAACGGCCAAGGGGAGGACATGACATTCAATGGGCACGGCGGCACATGAACTTTATCAGCATAAATCTGGCATTTATGACATTTCTTCGCGAATCTGAAGCAATCCGACTCCATAGTCAGCCAGTAATACCCTGCTCTCAGGATCTTTCTCGTCATGGCATGCCCGCCGGCGTGCGTACCAAATGTGCCCTCATGAACTTCTTCCATGAGCATACTTGCCTCTTTCTCATCTACACATCTGAGTAGCACGAGATCGTGGTTTCTCTTATACAGCACTCCATCAAGATTGAGATAAAAGTTTCCAGATAGCCTCCTCAGAGTCTTCTTATCCTGGGTTGACGCACCCGCAGGATACTCCTTAGCCATAAGGAAGGTCTGGATATCGTGGAACCATGGCTTGCCGTCGGCGGCATCCTCGATTGCAAACACAAATGCCGGCCTGTCAAGACGCGAAAGTATAATTCTTGGAGCCTCATTCCAATAATTGACTTTATACATTGAAGCCAACGTGGCTAAGGCATCAGCCATCTGATTTTCAGCCCTGGGTACATGATGGAGTTCCACTCGATCGAAGAAAGGAAACAGCCTCCTGGCATAATTCATGTACGGCACCAAATTCGTTTGACGAGTTTCCCACTCCCCTTTAATCTGATTGATTACAAGCGCCGAGTCACCATATACGTCTAGATTCTTGATTCTCAAATCAATTGCCTCTTCTAGACCCATAATACATGCTTCATACTCGGCTTCATTGTTGGTAACTGGAAACGTCAGTCTCGCAGTAAACGGGATGTGGGATCCGTGAGGAGTTGTGATGATAGCCCCAATACCACTTCCATAGGAATTAACCGCTCCGTCGAATATCAACTTCCACTGAGACTTCCTATCTGGCCCCTCGTCAGGCAATGGCTCATCGCAATCCTTTGCTTTGAGAAACATAATATCCTCGTCAGGGAATTCAAACTTCATCGGCTGGTAGTCTTCGATTGGCTGTTCGGTAAGGTAATCAGACAGTACGCTTCCTTTAATGGCCTTCTGGGAGACGTACTGAATATCATATTCTGTTAACACCATTTGCCATCTGGCAATCCTGCCCGAAAGAGCCTACTTCTCGAAGACGTACTTGATCGGATCCATCTTCGAAATTAGCATAGTGGTGTGATTGAGCATATACTGTCGTAGACGTTTGGCGGCCCAAGCTAATGCACAACACGTCTTCTCCAGCATCGAGTATCGAGATTCACACTCAGTGAACTTTTTACTCAAATAATAAATGGCATGCTCTTTTCTGCCCGTCTCGTCGTGTTGACCGAGAACACACCCCATACTATTCTCCAGAACCGTCAGGTACATGATTAATGGCCGTCCAGCCACTGGGGGTATCAAGATTGGAGGTTCTTGAAGATACTGCTTTATTTTGTCAAATGCCTTCTGGCAATCCTCATTCCAAGTAATCGCCTGATCTTTCTTTAAAAGCTTGAACATCGGTTCACAAGTGGCCGTGAGCTGAGAGATAAACCTCGCAATGTAGTTTATTCGGCCCAAGAAACCACGAACTTCTTTTTCTGTTTTCGGCGCTAGCATTTCTTGAATAGCTTTTATTTTCGCAGGATCAACTTCAATACCTCGTTCACTAACGATAAACCCCAATAACTTTCCGGACCGCACTCCGAAAGTGCACTTGTTAGGATTCAGCCTCAGCCTGAACTTCCTAAGCCTCTCAAAGAGTTTCAATAAGTTGACCAAATGCTCTTCCTTCGTTTGGGACTTTGCAATCATGTCATCAACATAGACCTCGATCTCATGATAAATCATATCATGAAACAAAGTTACCATTGCTCGCTGGTAAGTGGCCCCTGCGTTCTTCAGACCGAAGGGCATTACTGTTGCACCCCAAAATTTGACCAACCGGGTCTCGTATCTGGCTCGAGGTTTCGACGCATAATCGCATTCGCATCTGCATATTGCATACAGGGCATTTTTCAATTTGTTTTGGTTTTATCGGGATCACAGCTCTCGTCTCGCGTCTCAGGTGTTTTTTAATCAGTTTGAATAGGTAGAATCGTATTTTTGGGATATTTCGGTGCCCGTTTATTTTTACCGGCTATTTTGGTGCGCTCTCGCGGTGTTATGTGTCGTTCGGTGCTTATTTTGTTCCTCTGGGAATTATTGTGATTTTTCTGGATTTTTATTGGCCATTTTTAGGGTTTAAATAGATTTAAATCATTTCTTAGCATTTTTTAGAATATTAATAGGATTTTTAATAGTTTTAATTCTTTTTAAATAGATTTTTAATCATTTTAGGATTTAATAGATTTTTTAGGAATTTTTAGAATATTAATAGTTTTTAAATAGTTTTAATAGCTTTTTAATCTTTTTTAATATAGATTTTTTCTTATTAAATGAATAGTTTTTGCTAATAGAAATTAAATGTTTTTAATTTTAGATATAGAATAATAATAGATTTTTTCTTTTATTAGTAAATAGATTTTAATAGAAAATATAGTTTTTTTAATAGTTTTATTAGAATGGTAGAGTTTCTTTTAAATAATATAGTTTTATTAGAATTTAATAGAAGTTTAAGTAGTGGGTATTAGATTTTTTATTTGAGTTTTAATCAGAGTCATTAGCAATTAATTCTGTTGATTAGTCCAATTAGTTTTAATTCAGTTTAGTCATATTAATTCAGTTTTGGGGTTTTTTTTATTATTATTGGGCCTCATTTCAGTTCGTTAGGCCCGGTCTGCATGTTTTCAGAAAGGTCCAGCGTCCAAAGGCCATTTTCGTCCAGATTTTCTCCAGCATTTTCCAGCATTGTCTAGAAGCTTCCAGAGCGTTCCAGCAATTCTCAGTGGTATAAAGCTTCGTAGCCACGTGTTCAATAGAGGAGGACCCCACGTTACTTCATCACGCCACGCCACATCATCCATGCATTCCCTCTCTCCCTGCCACGCCTCACAACAGGTGGCACCCATGCATCTGTCCTCCCCACCGCCTTGCCACGCGTCCCACTACCAGCGCCACGTGCCTCCACACCTGTCCTCACCGTCCCCCCTCACCGGCCGGCATGCATGGCCGGCGACCACCGCCCTACCCGTCGCCGGAGAACCTCCCACACCCAAAAACCCAGATTCTGATAACCTTCATCTCCCACCTCCATCTCCTCCGATCAACAACGAACTCCGACCGCCATACACTTCGCCGGAAAGCCAGAAAACAACCAAAACACCAGAATCCTTCAATCTCGTCTCCGTCTTCTCCGATTCACCAATCACCAAATCCATCAACCAATTTTCTCCAGCAAGAACCTTCAAAGATCTTAAGCTTTTTCTGGAAAATCCCCCAGATTCCTTCAACGTTGTTCATCGGAAGTTCCATCATCTTCATTCTTTCCAGAAGAACATCAACTATAATCTTCAATCGTTCATCAAGAAACCCCCAGAAAATGCCAAAGAATCTCCAGAATCTTCTCGTCCAAATCGCCATCAACAATCTTCAAGTTTCGTCCAGTTCTCAGGTCTGTTCAAGAACAACCTTCAAGATTTTGATGAAGATCTTTGGATCTTCATCGTTCATCTCCAGAATAGTTCTCCAGATTCCGTAAATCCTCAACAGATCACCAGGATCTCCCAAGCGCGCTCATCAACATCCTCTAATCTTCAACCACGAACATCATCCAGGATTCCTCGTCTTTCAACAACAACCACAAGGCGATCTTCATCGCTGATCTTCAGAAGATTCTTTCTTCTTCAGTTTTTCTGCAAGCACCTTCGTCAAGAACATGGAATGTACTCTGAGATCTTCAAGTTGGGAATGGATTTGCGACAAAGCGTCATGTGGTTCAAGATCTGATTAAAGGTGTTGTGAGGTTCTTGTTATGGGATTAAAGTCTGTGAATCAAAGATTGAAAGGATACGGTTGTTTGGTGGCAATTTTGTGAAGGAGAAAGTTCAGAGATGAAAGGAGAACGGCGGCGCCGTGAAAGGAGGGAGAAAGAAGTCCCCTAGGGTTTCAGAGAGAATGGGGAATGAGAGGGAGGTGGTCCACGTGAGGGTTGGGCCAGGCCCAACTGCATTTTTTGATCCAACACCTCCGTTTTTGCAAACATCCCCTCCGTGTGCTTTTTTTGAAAGGGACCTGGGCTGGGCCCAATTCATTTGTTTTTTTTTATTTGTTTTGCTTGTATAGCCCCCCTGTACTGCAGGGTACCCCTCCCCCCTTTTGTTTTTTTTTTCTTTTGTTTTGAGAAATGAAAAAAGAGAAAAAAGGATATAAAAGAAAATATATTTTAGAAAAAGAATTTGAAAAGAAAAAGAAATCCAATATTGAAAAAGGAAAAGAAAATATTATGAAGAAATATTAGAAAAGAAAGAAAGAGGAGAAAAATAGAGAAAAATATAGAAAAAATATGAAAAAAATAGAGAAAAATATATGAGAAAATACATAGAAAAAATAGAAAAATAAAGAGAAAATATGTTGAAAGAAAAGAGGAGAAAATAGTTGAAAAGAAAAGAAGGAAAAAAGGAAAAAATATTAAAGTAGACTTAATATTTTTTAAAAGCGCAGTTTCTTTTAGGATATATTTTCATAGAGTTTATTTTCCTTTTAGGATAGTTTAGAAGTCCACTTGTTAGGGGGCTATTTTTCATTCGATTTTTCAGGATAGGATAGGATAGTATTTCCTAGAAGTTTATTTTCAGTATTCAATCGTTGTAATCATTTTTCAGAATGTCAATAAAACGAGATTTGAGCTGTGGTCCCGAATTAGCCGAACTACAGCTGCTCTGATTCCTCGTACCAGACGAGGATATGTAGGCATAGGATGCGATATCCTAGCGAGCACACTAACGACTGACTTTCTGCTCTCTCGCTGCTGTGCGATCGAGACTTTCCCGCTGACGACTAATTGTTACCCTTTTTCTCTCTTGCCCGAGTGCATTTGAGACCAAGCCATAGTTTTTCCCATAGGTTCCCGTACCTTTGCAACCAGTTTGATTTTCTCACTGCTGTGTGAGAACTCCCTTGTTTAGCCGTAGTTAGCCTGAACTACGTAAAGCTTTGATCTTCCATGCAGTGTGGAAGTACGTAGGCACAAGACGCGAGGTCTTGGCGAGCCAATTTTTCCTGTAGTCCCGAACTACGTTGACTCTGACTTTCTCTCTTGAGAATACGTAGGCATAAAGTGCGACGCTCTATCGAGTCAATTCCCTTCCCTTTAGATTTAGCAGCCGTAGATAGATTGTTTGCATCCTTTAGACAACCCAAGCAAGCGTGGATCCCGTCGAGTACGACGGACGTGAGGGGTGCTAATACCTTCCCCTTGCGTAACTGACTCCCGAACCCAGGTTTTGGTTGCGATGACCATACCTTTCCCCGTTTTTTGCGAGGTTTACTTCGAGCGTTTCCTTTCCCTCTCGTTGGGATAAATAACGCACGGTGGCGACTCTTCTGTCAGCCGGCGCCGATTTTCGCAGTAGCGACAATTACCTTATAGCAAAACGTTCCCCAGGGTGTGATAAACGTCGTTTTCTCCATGTCCTCCGGTGCCATCTTAATCTGATTGTAACCGGAGAAGCCATCCATGAATGAAAACACGGAAAACTGGGCTGTGTTGGCGACCAACACATCGATATGAGGCAACGGGAAATCATCCTTAGGGCTCGCCCTATTCAAATCCCGATAATCGACGCACATGCGTACCTTACCGTCCTTCTTCGGTACAGGCACTATGTTGGCGACCCACGGAGGGTAAGTGGTAACGGCTAGAAATCCTGCGTCCAACTGCTTCTGGACTTCTTCTTTGATTTTTACAGCCATGTCTGGTCTCGTCCTCCTAAGCTTCTGCTTGACTGGAGGGCAATCTTCTCGCAACGGCAAGCGATGAACCACGATGTCTGTGTCAAGTCCGGGCATATCTTCGTATGACCAAGAAAAGACGTCACTATACTCTCGAAGCATCTCGACCAGTCTGTGCTTGACGTCATTCTGCAGCGCAGCCCCTACTCTGACATTTCTGACGAGCTCTTCAGAACCCAGATTTATGATCTCAATATCTTCCTCGTGAGGCAGAATAACCTTTTCCTCTTGTCTCAACAAGCGGGCCAACTCTTCCGGAAGGTTTTCGTCTTCACCAATCTCATCCTCGGCTTGATAGATCGGGCAATCGAAATCGTAGTGAGCCGTAGAGGGTCCAGAGTCGATGTCATCTGTTATGTGGATCCTGCAATAACAAGGGTTAAGTTTAAAGCAAGAATATGCAGGTTAGCACAAACCCCGTTGCCATTTTACTGTCTTTCGAAATAAACATAAAACAGGAATAACAGAGAACACAATATTTGAGTACGAAGAAAACGCCTTTTTATTTATTAACAAAATGCATGTACATAATCCAACAAGGCCCTGACAATAAAACCGCTATGCCCCGGGCAGGACATAGGGTTGTACAAAGATTGTAAAAAGCAAATCATTACTCTTCACTTGTCAGCTGGATAATCTCCTTGATGGTCCAATTGTTGAGGCGCTCGCCCGGCTTGCTCGGTTGAAACCAGACGTCAAGATCACAATCGCTATCCCCGCTGTCCTCAGACGCTGCGTTGATGCTTTCGAAAATCAATCCGCCCTTGGTGAATAGGATCGGCCCCTTCCCACGAGACGAACTGCTAGAAGAAGATGAAGCTTCAGCTTCAGGAGAATATCCCAATCCAAACTTATCCCGCTTGATCGGTATATCCAAAACATGCCCCCAGCCTGGGGTGGAACCGGCTTCGACGACGGCCTGAGCTTCCTTAAACGAGGAGAGATTCATCTCTTGCTTCTCTATGACGACAGGAGCTACCTCTTTCACCTTGACGGTTTCAAATGCTTGGCAGAGAGTTTCATGGATTTCGCCATCCATTTCAACATACTTAAAGGATGACAAGTGGCTCACCATAATGTCCTCCTCACCACAGACGGTCACTATGCTTCCCCCGACAGCATATTTGAGCTTTTGATGCAGCGTGGACGTCACGACACCAGCAGCATGGATCCATGGCCGACCTAAAAGGCAACTGTAGGCAGGCATGATATCCATGATATAGAAAAACGTATTGAACGTCTCCGGACCCACTTGAATCGGCAGGGTCAACTCTCCGAAAACGTGGCGCTTAGTTCCATCAAAGGCTTTCACCACCAGATCACTGGGCGTGCAAAGCAATCCACGGGTATCCAACTTCATTAGTGCCTTTTTCGGAAGCACATTAAGCGACGAACCCGTATCCACCAGGACATGCGACATGATAGTGCCTCTGCACTCTATCGAGACGTGCAAGGCGCTGTTGTGGTCTCTCCCTTTAGGAGTCAGCTCTAGATCTGTAAATCCCAGCCCATTACCAGCATTAACATGGGCTACCACCTCTTCCAGCTGATTTACTGATATCTCCTGCGGCACGTAGGCAGCGTTCAATACCTTCAGTAAGGCGTTGCGGTGCGCCTCAGAACACAGCAACAAGTTAAGAATAGAGATCTTTGACGGAGTCTGATGAAGATGATCTACAATCTTGTAGTCGCTCTTCTTGATTAACCGCATGAATTCTTCAGCATCTTTAACTAGCAAATCTTTTTCTGCCCCAGAAGGGACCTCCTCGACAGCTTTGCCTTTACCCTTATCTACAGCGTCAGCTCGGACCACCTTCTCTGCTGCAACCTCTGCTGGCGCGAACACTCTACCGCTTCGAGTAATGCCACTGACTCCGGCAAGATTCTGCATAGTCGATCCGTATGGTTCCAGCTCTAACTTCTGACCATTGCAGTAGACTTCGGCGCCATAATGCCATGGGACGGCGTTAGTGCTTTCGAATGGGATTGGCCCGGCCCTGGTAATAGTGATGGTAGGCGGTCGGGGCGCAGAAATAGTAATAGGGTGACGAGGAATAGTGATGGTGGCGACTTCATCTGCCTGCTTCAGCACGACCTCCCCTAATACACTCTCAACGCTCCGGCTGAACTGCAAAATACCCTCGGACATCAGACTTTGGATACCTTCGACCAGCTGCTCACACCCATCAGGAAGTGTAGCACAAGCCATACATAACTCTCCACATCCAGGGAAGAAGCCCTTCTTCAGCAACTTAGCCTTGACAAAACTAAGCGGCGTTTTCAAGTCTTTGACATCAGTCAGCAAGTCTGCACTCTCCTCAGTGATAACGGCATTCACTCCGCCTCCCTTAAGGGACATGTGAGGGACAATTTGACTTTGAAGGCCATTGTGGGATGTAATAAGCACATATAAGGGACCATCATCATTTTTCGAAAGGGACTCGATTCGTAAAGGCAACCATAAGGGACTTTGATGATTTTTCCATTTGAGGGACTTGCTTTATACACCCTACTTAACCATTATTCGTAGGCAACTTGAGGGATATCCTTAGGAAGTGAGACGGCGATTAAAATCGACTTACGTGTGTGACGTGTTTATTTTAATTATCTTTATTTAAAAGTGATCTAAATTTATTTTAATATTACATACATGTTGTTACACTCCCTAATTACTAACCATAATAATAATTAAATAATTAAACAACTTTACATCCAAGAAACAATTACAAAATAATAAGCAAAATAATTAAATAGCAAAGATAAATAAAATATAAATAAGCAATAATAAATAATAAAGGGGGTTAATTCTAAGTTTACTCGGCAAGACATCGCATCTTGTGCCTACGTATCCTTACGGGAGTGGAATCAGAGTAATCGTAGTTCCCCTCAATAGGGAGGTTAGAAACTTCTTGACTGTGGTCAAGGTCTCAAGGGGAATAAACGCATCTTAAGGACGCGCTTACGTGGAGTGTAGAAACTCCAAATCTCTACGTTGAAATGTTAAGTTGTAATTAGGGTTAAATTAGGGATTCCACGGCGGGAAACCCTAAAATGAGCGCGGCGGCTCTTTGACCTAATGCTAAGGGTAAAATTGTAATTTTGCCTGCGGCGAGGCATTTGTGAAAATTAGGGTTTGTAGTTTGTAGTTTTGAGGATTTGAAATTGAATGTGTGAAGTTTTACGGACTATTGGCGCGGCGGCCAAACAGTTAGACCTAACCTTCGGATGTGTGCAATGTGACAGAAATAATAGTAAACGCGTGAGATAATTGAATCATGCAAACAGAGAGATAATGTCATAATTTAAACCATGCAAGCAGAAATTTAAAGGCAGAATTTAAAGAGCGATTGTTAAGTTCGCGAGGTTACATGAGAGGAGCAGATACAATATGATAATGAAATTTGAATTGAACAATAATAAAATAAAATAAATAACGGTTCTAGTTATTATTTTAAAAAAAAGATTTTAGTTATTATTTTAAATTTATCTAAAAAAAAGTTTTTCTTAAAAATAATAGGTTTTCATATTAATTTGGAAAAGATGTTAATGTTATTTATTTTAAAAAACAGATTTTTATATTATAACAAATTTTAATAAATTAATGATAACAACAATAATAATAATGGTAATAATAATGATAATAATGATAATAATAATAAATAATGATGATAATAATAATAATAATAATAATAATAATAATAATAATAATAATAAAGCAATAATGAATTTTAAATGTGCCAAATAACCCAACAATGTTGCTAACGCAGAAATGCGCTCATCGCAACCAGATCTAAATCGGACGAAACAAAATTTATCGCAAAGAAAAAGAAATTAAGCAAAAAATAGTATTATTGCTCACACAAAAATGCGATCATCGCAACCAGATCGAACTAACACAAATGTCACGCGTCATGCACACAAATGTGCAAACATCGTATCGACATAATTCGATCAAAAATCTTATATATATAAACTCTAACAATTTAAAAATTATATATATATAAACGTAACAGTAATAGATAAAGAAAAAGAAATAACGGTAATAGATGAAGAAAAAGAAATAACGGTAAAAGATGAAGAAAAAGAAACAACAGTAATAGATGAAGGAAAAGAAATAACGGTAAACGATGAAGAAAAAGAAACAATAGTAATGGATGAAGAAGAAAACTAAATAACGGCAAACGGCACTCACTCCTCTTAGGTTTTTTTCATTCTCTCCCCTTTTTCCAACAAGGCAACACATGTATATATAGGGAACAAATTAGGGTTAACACCAAATTGTCAATAATGTCCCTAAAGCCCATTTTAAAGCCCAAACTAAATAATTAGTTAAGAAAAATAAAATTTAAATAATTTAAAATAATTAAAATAAACTTAAAATAAAAACTAATAATCCTATTGATTCCTAAAATAAAAAATATTATAAAAAGAACAAAATTTTTTTCAATATTTTTTATTTTATGATTTTTTGGATATTTTTATGAATAATTTAGAAAAAAGTGAAAAAAAATAATATTTTAAAAAATGATTTAATTAAAATACGAAAATAATAATTAAATAATAATAAAAAACTATTTTTGTTATTTTTTTAATGAAAGATAGAAAAATTTAGAGTAAAAATAATAAAAAACAAAAAAAATGACAAAGGTGAGATTCGAACTCTCAACCTCTCACACTCATAACTCCTTACACATGTCCTCCTGCCAATTGTGCCATTTTTACTTTTTAGAAAAAAAATGCATGCCATATGATATTTACCTGCAAAAAGTCAAACGACTACACAAATTTGTTAGTAATTGATTAAATGCAATGAAATGCGACGACAAATCTTAGGGCAAAATTTGGGGTATTACAGTTATTATGATAATATTTCTCACCCAACCTCTCTTTGATGTTGGCAAAAAAGAAATCATGAAGTTTGACTTTGGTTTGACCACAGTTGACCTCAGTTTGACCTCTTAACTGCATTGACTGCTTTTGACTTATCTGATCATCTGACTGAGCAAACTTTTGAGAAAAGTCTTGAAACTTGACATGGGGGTTCTTATACACATATAAGATGTTATGAAGCTCACTTGAAGTCTTGGAAGTCCATTTAGCCTGATTAAAGTCAAAACCCTAGTTTTGGATGCACTGCTTAGGAGGTGCATTGTCTGAGGGAATTGTCAACTCTTCTGACCAATTGTGAATTTTGTGAACCTTGTGAACCTTCTTGGAACACAACGTCTTGTATTGTGAGGGCAAATTTTGGGGTGCAACAATAGGCATCTTCGCATCATATTGCATACCATTCGCCAGCTAGTCAGAGCTCTTATCCAGCCGTTATTTTGATTCTGAAGGTGAGTGTTGAAGACGACCAAGGGGTGGAAGCAGATTTGATCAGAGTCAAGCAGTGGAGTCAGCTGACGGTTGTTGGTAGCTATGTCAGAGAGCAGCTTCCAGTTTGTTGATACCTTGTCAGGTTTCACCGTGACGTCCAATCCTCTGTATGGATCTCCGCACGACGAAGACTTTCCGCAAGTAAACAATCTTACTGCAGCTCAGCTTGTGCAGCCATCTGTTGAAGACCAAGGTCTGCGTGAGCAGTTTGTTGCCCGAGGTGAACGTTCTCCTTCTGTTGATGTCTCAGACTACCAGGGTTTTGCCTTCCCTGTGCCAAAGCCCCGAAGAGAGGTCCCAACAGCAAAGAATGAAGACCCATTAGCTCCCGTGTATGCTGAAAAGTTTTGTGCATTAGATGAGAGATTCAAAGCCTTGAAAGGTAAAGACGATGTTACTCCTAGTGCTGCAGATATGTGTCTGGTTTCTGGCCTAGTGTTGCCTCCGAAGTTCAGAATGCCGAGGTTTGAAAGGTACAAAGGAGATAGCTGCCCGAAGCAACATTTGGTGATGTTCTGCCGAAGAATGACTTCATTTGTGCACAACGACAAGCTGATGATTCATTGCTTTCAAGATAGTCTGACTAGGGCACCTCTGAGTTGGTATATGCAGTTAGAGCGTGATCAGGTCCGATCGTGGATGGACTTAGCCAATGCCTTTCTGAAGCAGTACAACTATAATTTTGACGAAGCTCCTACTCGCGTGCAACTGCAAGAATTGTCTCAAGGGAACAATGAATCTTTCAGAAAGTATGTTCAGAGATGGAGAGAATTTGCTGGTAGAGTGCAACCACCGCTCCTAGACCAAGAGCTGAAAGGCATGTTCGTAAACTCCTTGCAGAGCCCGTACTTCGAAAGAATGTTTGAAACCGCACCAAATTTCTCTGAGTTGGTAAGGACGGGAGAGCGCATCGAGTATGGTGTAAAGACTGGAAGAATCCCGAATGTTTCAAGAGGTCGGGCTAGTGAAACGGAATCTCTCTATAGCTCTCAATCTGAAGATGAAGCTATGATCAATGCGGTCCTGACAGATGTTGGATATCCTCAAGTCGAATCAGTGAAATCTGTTGGTTCTCCGTCTTCTCAGCAGTCAGTATCTTCCGTGTCTCGTTATTCTGGACAGACAACTGTGCCTGGGGCACCCCATCGGGAACCTTATGTCGCTCCTCTTGCAAGTCCACGAGCCCGTGGCCGAGGTTATCAGAATCAGCGTCAGAACCAGAGCCGACCTCGTAACAACTTGGAACGAAGGAACGCTCCTTTCCATCCAGTACCTGTGCCGTATAGCCAGATTCTTCCGCGTTTGATTCAGAATTCTTTAGTGGAACCAAAAGCTCTCAAGCCCGTGCCAGAGCCTTACCCTCCAGGATATAATCCCCACGTTCAGTGTGGTTATCATGGTGGCTCACCGGGGCATTCGACGGAAGATTGTAAAGCATTTCAGGCGAAGGTACAACAGTTGATTGACCAGGATCGCATTTCCTTTTGAGAAGGATTTCTGGTTGTGCATGACAACCCCTCAGCTGTCTAAGCTCGTAGACTCGGGAGGTATTCCCCAGCAAAGAAGCCAGTGGTTCAGACAGGCAGGCGCCTCAGCATTGGCAGTCCTCAGACTTTTTACCATTTGCATTTGTAGTTTTTTTCTGTTAGTTACTACCTGCTTTTAAACATTGTATGTTTCGAATGGTGATAATAATAAGTGACTATGCATTTTTCTGAATTAATCATGTCGCTGTCGCTCATTTACTGCATTGCACTGACACTTGCATTTTATTCACTCCACTTTATCCATGTGACTAGCAAAGATTAGAGGGAGGATGACGAAACTGAAACTCATAACCGATGATCGTATGCTTTCAGATAAGACCTTACCGATGACGTACAAGGCATTGTTTCAAATCCCCTAAACACTGGAGATATAAGGAGTTAGTCCCTTGTTAACCACTTCGAGCCAGGAAGTAGAAGTTTTTTCGGACTTTTAAACCCTCACATCTTAACTCGGGGCAGGGTAGTTGTCAGTTAGCTTGACCGAGCATTCAAGTCTTACAGAGGAGTGTTGTCTTTCAAGGACCAATCAGTTTATACCTTTCAAGAGGTCATATCCCACCAATCAGGAGTGAGACGATTACAATCCTTTCGGAGCAATCAAGACAACCAGTGTCACACGACTTTGTTCCAAAAGAAAGAGAAAGAAAGCCCGCTAAGTAAAAAGAAAGAAAAGCTGAGAAAGCTAATACTTAGACAAAAATTAGGGCATCCCGCTGGACTTCAAAAGAAATCGAGAAAAATCGAAAAGAACTCAAAATGAGTCAGTCCAGGCAAAAATTAGGGAATCAAAAGAATGAAAAAGAGGGATTAAAAAGAAAATTTTCCCCAGCAAATCACAAAGTCGTGTACACAGACACCGAAAGCGAAGAAGGAGTAACTATCACTCTAGAAGAAAAGCTTGTGAATTCCTTAGCTATGGTCCTTACCATTCAGCATACCTCTCGAAGAGGCGAGCGCTTGTGCCAGGTTAACTGAACCTTAGGATCGGAGATCATCATGTAGAAGGGGTGGGTACAAATCAAATTTGAGCCAAATATCCTTTGTTTCACGAACCGTGAACCCGACCACGATACAACCCTTAAAAGACCTAATTGAGGTAGGGCTAGTCTGAAGCGCATTATGATAAGGTTGAGTAACCTGACTCCTTCTTGACTTGCTAGTCACATCCTTGTTGTGTTTTTCACTAACCACGTAAGCACTACGTTTGAACTTTGGTTCATTCGTCACTCACAATCATTGCATGTAAATGAGTGACAACTCAAAATCTTTTCAAAATCTGCAAAATCGCTGCATTAAGATTACCATTCGTAAATAGACAATTTTAATTGCAGGTTAGTAGTTGGCATGAAAGAAACTCCAGCAAAGAATAATCAAGCAGGACCGAATAATTCAGCAGTCTGAACCAGAATTGTGTATGTTGTGAAACCCTGTGAATCAGGGGCATTATTTTCCAGTGAGTTCGGAATCGGTTAGTCTGAGGACAAGCCCCGAAGCTTCAGTTGATCAGGGGCAGTTTATTTGAGAAGCAGTTGATCAGAAGTGAGTCTTCTCGAGAGCCAATCAGGGGCAATTATACAGAATGCGGATATTTGAAAGCAGATACTTCCAGTGGATAATCAGATCGGGTTAAGTCGCTAGAACGCTCATTCAGGGGCAAGTCATCGCAGATGTTGAAATCAACTGGGTTGTTAGGTGTTTAATTGGAGATTGAATTCTTTTGTCGTGCAGATGTCGGGGCAAATATTCTCGAAGTCTTCTCGTAGCAAGCTGCTCAGAGCAGGGATTCCCAAGAGTTAGATTGGGGCAAGTTGAATTGTACTGGGGCAAGTTGTTCAAGCCAGTCTTGTTATCCCCAGCTGAGTGCACTGGGGCAAGTTGTTCAAACCAGTCTGTTTATCCCCAACTAGAGTTGAGTATCGGGGAATCATGTCAATACCTTTATCAAAAACCTGAACCTTCCAAATAAAAGGCCTTGCTGTCGTTGGATCATTATCCTACAGTCTAAACCTGTTGTGTGTCAGTAGCCAGTCGTTTCCAAAGTCCGGTTCTCGCCTGGCAAATCGGTAACCAGTTCTCGTCTGGCCCACCGTCTGTAAGCATCAGTTCCCGCCTGGTGCAGTTTATTGTAAGCATCAGTTCCCGTCTGGTGCAGTTTATTGTAACCAATTCTCGTCTGGTCACCGTTTCTTCAAGTGTTGTATCAGTTCTCGTCTGGTACATGTCGTCGCGTAACCAGTTCTCGGCTGATCATCGTGTGTTTTAACCTATGTGTTATACCAGTTCTCATCTGGTGTACGTCAGCTTTCAGCCAGTTCACGCCTGGTTGTCTATACCTCAGTCTGTTATTCAGTCAGCCCGTCTAATGTCCAAACCAAATCAATTCCCGTCTGATATCCAAAACCCGTAAGTCAGTTCTCGTTTGACAACCTAACATGTTTCGCTATCAGCTCTCGTTTGGTAGTCCACCCTGAATGCTAGTTCTCGTCTAGTATTTCTTATATCTTCCACTGTGTACATAATCCGTGTTTACCCTAAACCAGAAAAACAAAAAAACCTAAAGGTATCTGACACAGTATTTCCCAATGACCCGCATGTTGTCATGTTCCCCGATACAAAGCTCGACGGATGCCAGCGCTCCGAGTAATGTTTGAATTCCTTGTGGATGTTGTTAAATCAGAATTGCCACTCTTCAGCAGATGAAAGTTGCTTATTATCCCCGGAAGAGTCGAGATCGTATTTTACCCCGTATCAGAGTAGGATCAGAAGGATCCTCAACAGATTAAGGTCGACATCCTTGATAGTAGGGGCATTTCCAGCAGTGCGCCGCGCGCAATCAACCTCAGTTTGGGTCTATCCCCGCAGAGTACAATCAGATGTCAATGGTTTGAAGGAAGCATCCCCAAGCAGAGTTGTTTTCTTTCCCCAGTAAAGTCACCAAAGCAGGATTCTTTCCCCAGCACCGGGTCACAAGTGCAAATCTTGTAGGAAATTGTTCGTACATCAAAGTATGCATTAACTGATGGTGCCAGACTGAAGTCTCCAGCGGAATTGAGATTCCCCACCAAGAGCCGTATTCTCTCCTGAAGTTGGATGATTCCCTCTTCCCCAGTAGAGTGTTGGAACAGCTGATGTTGTATTCCTCTGCAGAATTGTACTCTTCCCTGAAGTCAAATGATTCTTTCTTCCCCAGCGGAATTGAAATTCCTCGTCAGAATCGCGCCCTCCCGTTGAAGTAGAATGATTTCTCTCCCTGGCTAAGTCCGCAGGAAAGCAGAATCCTTGGAAGCAGTTGGGATCGTGAATGTATGTTCCCTAGCAGATATTGAACAGCTGATGCTGTATTTCCTCGGAGTCGCACTCTCTCCAGCGAAGCAGAATGACTTCTCCTTCCTCAGCCGAGTTTGCAGATGTCCAAGAGAGCCGAGTCCTTGGAAGTTGATCAGATCATGATTGGTTTTTCCCCAGTGGGGTGTGAAGCAGCTGAAGTTGTTTCCCCACAGAGTGGTTATCCCCAGAAGAGTAGCCGAGACGGCCGCGCAGTTCATTCTTGCGATGGATATCAGCAGGTCCAAGTTCTCGTAGAGCTTTGGTCCCCCGCAGCAGATCAACTGAAGTTGTTTTCCCTGCAGCAGCCCGCGGAAGATCAGTTCCGCAGACGGAGTCCGATTGATATTGGCGTGTCCACGTTCTCCTCAGCAGGATGATTCCTCCATCTGAGTAGTTCTTTCTCCTTGACAGGAGAATTTCCCCTTCGGCATTTATTTTGCTGACGGGATTGCATAGCATATTGCATGATTGCATGGCATTTGGCATAAATGCATAGCATTCCCACCGTGTGGGGCATGGCGCAGAAGCATATGCATCATAAACATGATCTAGGTTATTATCATTCTTGTCTTGCAGGTGTTCCACCAAGAGACCAGTTGCTCAGGACGATTCCTGATATTCTCCCCAACGAGGTCGCTTTATTGAGAGGATTCTTAAGACCCCGGTGTAATCCCCACAGTCGCTCGCTCAAGATGATTTTTGAGATCCCCAACGAAGTCTTCAGTTCGAGATGATTCTCGAATTCCTCAGCAGAGCCGTTTGCTTAAGATGATTCTTAAGACCTCAGCGCAGGTACCCGAGTTGTTTGCTTAGGGTGATACTTGAGCTCCCCAATAGCGTCCCCAGCAAGAGTTGCCCAGGAAGATTCCTGGAATACCCCGCAGAATAAAGTCTCCAGAATGGTTATCGATTCAGGATAATTCTTGAAGGTGCCCGACGGAGCTGTTTGTTCAAGATGATTCTTGAAGTCCTTAGCAGCGTGATATGTTTGCTCCAACAGTGATGTCTAATCTGAAGATTGACTTCGTAAACGCCTGAGGGCGGTATCAGAGGTTCCTGTGAGTTCAGGTTTCCGTGCTGATGAATCAACGCTTGTCTGAAGACAAAGTTCAAAAAATTTGTATATACAGCTCTTGTTTGCAAGGTGATCCGTGTTGGTCTGAAGACCAAGCCCGTTGTCCTGAGGTGATGATTGATCGCGATCAAGTGGATAGTTCTTCTTCTGACTGAAGTCGAAGATGTTTCTCCAGCTGAAGCGGAGTTTTGCCTGAAGGCAAAGTGTTTGAATCCCCGTAGAGTCATGAATGGCTCAGGATACCATTTCTCTGACTGAAGTCACAGATTTCCTAAGCTGAAGCGAAGGTGCCTAAGGGCAAGGTTATCCCCAAGGTCATGAATGACCTAGGATTCGTTTTTCGGACTGAAGGCCGAAATATATCCCTGACTGAAGTCACGGATGCTCTATAGCAGAGGTGGAGTTGCCTGAAGGCAGATCCATGTATCCTTGAAGGTCAAGGACCATTTCTTTAGACTGAAGTCGGAGATGCCTCCTGCAGAGTTGCCGACGGGCAAAGTTTACATCCTTGAAGGCCAAGGGTGTTTTTTCTAGCTGAAGCTGGAATAGCCGACGGGCAGAGTTTCATCTTTCTTCAGAAGAACTTGAAGATTCTCCAACGGATCTGGAGTGGCCAGGGGCCAGGGTTCCATCTATCTTCAGAAATACTTGAAGGTTTTTTTTCTAGCTGAAGCTGGAAATGGCCAGGGGCCAGGGTTTCATATATCTTTAATGTTGAAGTTCTACGGCGGGCAGTGTGCAGCAGTATTCCGATGTTCGTTATGGTTCTGAGGGTGAACCCCAGATCAGAGTGTGCTCGGTTAAGTCTCTCATTCCCAGCAGAGTGGTTCCAAATACGCAAGTGTACCTTTTGTTCCATTTACCAGGGGTGAACCCCAGGTCAGAGTTGTTCAGCGTTGTATTTTGTCCGACGGCGAGGTTGGATATTTGGATTTGACGGCGAGGTCAGATCATGTTTTGTCCGGCGGCGAGGCTGGATGTTTGTTCGACGGCGAGGTTGAACGTTTGGATGTGACGGCGAGGTCAGATCATCATTTGTCCGGCGGCGAGGTTGGATGTTTGTTCGACGGCGAGGTTGAACGTTTGGATGTGACGGCGAGGTCAGATCATCAGTTGTCCGGCAGCGAGGTTGGATGTTTGTTCGACGGCGAGGTTGAACGTTTGGATTTGACGGCGAGGTCAGACTCTTTAAATCCCCAGTAGAGATGATGTTTGTACGACGGCGATGTCGAGTGTCTCTCAGAGCGATGTTTGTTTCCGACGGCGACGTCAGATTCAGTTTTCCAGCGGCGATGTTGGGCGTGTCAAGTTTATCCAGTCTTCTGACGGCGATGTTAGGTGATGCAGATCCTTTAGTTCTCCAGCGGCGATGCGGGGTATATTGTTCAGTATTGTATTTTCTCCAGCGGCGATGCGGGGTATTTTGGATAACTGACGGCGATGTCAGATCAGTATTTCTCCAGATAGTTGCCGTGCAGCTATTATTCCAGTGATCGACGAGTTGAGCAGTTGGCAAATTTTCGGGTTTACCGGTATTCAATCGTCTCGCACCTTGATTGGCTGAGAGCCGTTCGCTTCTCACCCAGTCAGGTCCAAGCCGTTTGAATAGGGGCAGCTGTTGCACCCCAAAATTTGACCAACCGGGTCTCGTATCTAGCTCGAGGTTTCGACGCATAATCGCATTCGCATCTGCATATTGCATACAGGGCATTTTTCAATTTGTTTTGGTTTTATCGGGATCACAGCTCTCGTCTCGCGTCTCAGGTGTTTTTTAATCAGTTTGAATAGGTAGAATCGTATTTTTGGGATATTTCAGTGCCCGTTTATTTTTACCGGCTATTTTGGTGCGCTCTCGCGGTGTTATGTGTCGTTCGGTGCTTATTTTGTTCCTCTGGGAATTATTGTGATTTTTCTGGATTTTTATTGGCCATTTTTAGGGTTTAAATAGATTTAAATCATTTCTTAACATTTTTTAGAATATTAATAGGATTTTTAATAGTTTTAATTCTTTTTAAATAGATTTTTAATCATTTTAGGATTTAATAGATTTTTTAGGAATTTTTAGAATACTAATAGTTTTTAAATAGTTTTAATAGCTTTTTAATCTTTTTTAATATAGATTTTTTCTTATTAAATGAATAGTTTTTGTTAATAGAAATTAAATGCTTTTAATTTTAGATATAGAATAATAATAGATTTTTTCTTTTATTAGTAAATAGATTTTAATAGAAAATATAGTTTTTTTAATAGTTTTATTAGAATGGTAGAGTTTCTTTTAAATAATATAGTTTTATTAGAATTTAATAGAAGTTTAAGTAGTGGGTATTAGATTTTTTATTTGAGTTTTAATCAGAGTCATTAGCAATTAATTCTGTTGATTAGTCCAATTAGTTTTAATTCAGTTTAGTCATATTAATTCAGTTTTGGGGTTTTTTTTATTATTATTGGGCCTCATTTCAGTTCGTTAGGCCCGGTCTGCATGTTTTCAGAAAGGTCCAGCGTCCAAAGGCCATTTTCGTCCAGATTTTCTCCAGCATTTTCCAGCATTGTCTAGAAGCTTCCAGAGCGTTCCAGCAATTCTCAGTGGTATAAAGCTTCGTAGCCACGTGTTCAATAGAGGAGGACCCCACGTTACTTCATCACGCCACGCCACATCATCCATGCATTCCCTCTCTCCCTGCCACGCCTCACAACAGGTGGCACCCATGCATCTGTCCTCCCCACCGCCTTGCCACGCGTCCCACTACCAGCGCCACGTGCCTCCACACCTGTCCTCACCGTCCCCCCTCACCGGCCGGCATGCATGGCCGGCGACCACCGCCCTACCCGTCGCCGGAGAACCTCCCACACCCAAAAACCCAGATTCTGATAACCTTCATCTCCCACCTCCATCTCCTCCGATCAACAACGAACTCCGACCGCCATACACTTCGCCGGAAAGCCAGAAAACAACCAAAACACCAGAATCCTTCAATCTCGTCTCCGTCTTCTCCGATTCACCAATCACCAAATCCATCAACCAATTTTCTCCAGCAAGAACCTTCAAAGATCTTAAGCTTTTTCTGGAAAATCCCCCAGATTCCTTCAACGTTGTTCATCGGAAGTTCCATCATCTTCATTCTTTCCAGAAGAACATCAACTATAATCTTCAATCGTTCATCAAGAAACCCCCAGAAAATGCCAAAGAATCTCCAGAATCTTCTCGTCCAAATCGCCATCAACAATCTTCAAGTTTCGTCCAGTTCTCAGGTCTGTTCAAGAACAACCTTCAAGATTTTGATGAAGATCTTTGGATCTTCATCGTTCATCTCCAGAATAGTTCTCCAGATTCCGTAAATCCTCAACAGATCACCAGGATCTCCCAAGCGCGCTCATCAACATCCTCTAATCTTCAACCACGAACATCATCCAGGATTCCTCGTCTTTCAACAACAACCACAAGGCGATCTTCATCGCTGATCTTCAGAAGATTCTTTCTTCTTCAGTTTTTCTGCAAGCACCTTCGTCAAGAACATGGAATGTACTCTGAGATCTTCAAGTTGGGAATGGATTTGCGACAAAGCGTCATGTGGTTCAAGATCTGATTAAAGGTGTTGTGAGGTTCTTGTTATGGGATTAAAGTCTGTGAATCAAAGATTGAAAGGATACGGTTGTTTGGTGGCAATTTTGTGAAGGAGAAAGTTCAGAGATGAAAGGAGAACGGCGGCGCCGTGAAAGGAGGGAGAAAGAAGTCCCCTAGGGTTTCAGAGAGAATGGGGAATGAGAGGGAGGTGGTCCACGTGAGGGTTGGGCCAGGCCCAACTGCATTTTTTTGATCCAACACCTCCGTTTTTGCAAACATCCCCTCTGTGTGCTTTTTTTGAAAGGGACCTGGGCTGGGCCCAATTCATTTGTTTTTTTTTATTTGTTTTGCTTGTATAGCCCCCCTGTACTGCAGGGTACCCCTCCCCCCTTTTGTTTTTTTTTTCTTTTGTTTTGAGAAATGAAAAAAGAGAAAAAAGGATATAAAATAAAATATATTTTAGAAAAAGAATTTGAAAAGAAAAAGAAATCCAATATTGAAAAAGGAAAAGAAAATATTATGAAGAAATATTAGAAAAGAAAGAAAGAGGAGAAAAATAGAGAAAAATATAGAAAAAATATGAAAAAAATAGAGAAAAATATATGAGAAAATACATAGAAAAAATAGAAAAATAAAGAGAAAATATGTTGAAAGAAAAGAGGAGAAAATAGTTGAAAAGAAAAGAAGGAAAAAAGGAAAAAATATTAAAGTAGACTTAATATTTTTTAAAAGCGCAGTTTCTTTTAGGATATATTTTCATAGAGTTTATTTTCCTTTTAGGATAGTTTAGAAGTCCACTTGTTAGGGGGCTATTTTTCATTCGATTTTTCAGGATAGGATAGGATAGTATTTCCTAGAAGTTTATTTTCAGTATTCAATCGTTGTAATCATTTTTCAGAATGTCAATAAAACGAGATTTGAGCTGTGGTCCCGAATTAGCCGAACTACAGCTGCTCTGATTCCTCGTACCAGACGAGGATATGTAGGCATAGGATGCGATATCCTAGCGAGCACACTAACGACTGACTTTCTGCTCTCTCGCTGCTGTGCGATCGAGACTTTCCCGCTGACGACTAATTGTTACCCTTTTTCTCTCTTGCCCGAGTGCATTTGAGACCAAGCCATAGTTTTTCCCATAGGTTCCCGTACCTTTGCAACCAGTTTGATTTTCTCACTGCTGTGTGAGAACTCCCTTGTTTAGCCGTAGTTAGCCTGAACTACGTAAAGCTTTGATCTTCCATGCAGTGTGGAAGTACGTAGGCACAAGACGCGAGGTCTTTGCGAGCCAATTTTTCCTGTAGTCCCGAACTACGTTGACTCTGACTTTCTCTCTTGAGAATACGTAGGCATAAAGTGCGACGCTCTATCGAGTCAATTCCCTTCCCTTTAGATTTAGCAGCCGTAGATAGATTGTTTGCATCCTTTAGACAACCCAAGCAAGCGTGGATCCCGTCGAGTACGACGGACGTGAGGGGTGCTAATACCTTCCCCTTGCGTAACTGACTCCCGAACCCAGGTTTTGGTTGCGATGACCATACCATTCCCCGTTTTTTGCGAGGTTTACTTCGAGCGTTTCCTTTCCCTCTCGTTGGGATAAATAACGCACGGTGGCGACTCTTCTGTCAGCCGGCGCCGATTTTCGCAGTAGCGACAATTACCTTATAGCAAAACGTTCCCCAGGGTGTGATAAACGTCGTTTTCTCCATGTCCTCCGGTGCCATCTTAATCTGATTGTAACCGGAGAAGCCATCCATGAACGAAAACACGGAAAACTGGGCTGTGTTGGCGACCAACACATCGATATGAGGCAACGGGAAATCATCCTTAGGGCTCGCCCTATTCAAATCCCGATAATCGACGCACATGCGTACCTTACCGTCCTTCTTCGGTACAGGCACTATGTTGGCGACCCACGGAGGGTAAGTGGTAACGGCTAGAAATCCTGCGTCCAACTGCTTCTGGACTTCTTCTTTGATTTTTACAGCCATGTCTGGTCTCGTCCTCCTAAGCTTCTGCTTGACTGGAGGGCAATCTTCTCGCAACGGCAAGCGATGAACCACGATGTCTGTGTCAAGTCCGGGCATATCTTCGTATGACCAAGAAAAGACGTCACTATACTCTCGAAGCATCTCGACCAGTCTGTGCTTGACGTCATTCTGCAGCGCAGCCCCTACTCTGACATTTCTGACGAGCTCTTCAGAACCCAGATTTATGATCTCAATATCTTCCTCGTGAGGCAGAATAACCTTTTCCTCTTGTCTCAACAAGCGGGCCAACTCTTCCGGAAGGTTTTCGTCTTCACCAATCTCATCCTCGGCTTGATAGATCGGGCAATCGAAATCGTAGTGAGCCGTAGAGGGTCCAGAGTCGATGTCATCTGTTATGTGGATCCTGCAATAACAAGGGTTAAGTTTAAAGCAAGAATATGCAGGTTAGCACAAACCCCGTTGCCATTTTACTGTCTTTCGAAATAAACATAAAACAGGAATAACAGAGAACACAATATTTGAGTACGAAGAAAACGCCTTTTTATTTATTAACAAAATGCATGTACATAATCCAACAAGGCCCTGACAATAAAACCGCTATGCCCCGGGCAGGACATAGGGTTGTACAAAGATTGTAAAAAGCAAATCATTACTCTTCACTTGTCAGCTGGATAATCTCCTTGATGGTCCAATTGTTGAGGCGCTCGCCCGGCTTGCTCGGTTGAAACCAGACGTCAAGATCACAATCGCTATCCCCGCTGTCCTCAGACGCTGCGTTGATGCTTTCGAAAATCAATCCGCCCTTGGTGAATAGGATCGGCCCCTTCCCACGAGACGAACTGCTAGAAGAAGATGAAGCTTCAGCTTCAGGAGAATATCCCAATCCAAACTTATCCCGCTTGATCGGTATATCCAAAACATGCCCCCAGCCTGGGGTGGAACCGGCTTCGACGACGGCCTGAGCTTCCTTAAACGAGGAGAGATTCATCTCTTGCTTCTCTATGACGACAGGAGCTACCTCTTTCACCTTGACGGTTTCAAATGCTTGGCAGAGAGTTTCATGGATTTCGCCATCCATTTCAACATACTTAAAGGATGACAAGTGGCTCACCATAATGTCCTCCTCACCACAGACGGTCACTATGCTTCCCCCGACAGCATATTTGAGCTTTTGATGCAGCGTGGACGTCACGACACCAGCAGCATGGATCCATGGCCGACCTAAAAGGCAACTGTAGGCAGGCATGATATCCATGATATAGAAAAACGTATTGAACGTCTCCGGACCCACTTGAATCGGCAGGGTCAACTCTCCGAAAACGTGGCGCTTAGTTCCATCAAAGGCTTTCACCACCAGATCACTGGGCGTGCAAAGCAATCCACGGGTATCCAACTTCATTAGTGCCTTTTTCGGAAGCACATTAAGCGACGAACCCGTATCCACCAGGACATGCGACATGATAGTGCCTCTGCACTCTATCGAGACGTGCAAGGCGCTGTTGTGGTCTCTCCCTTTAGGAGTCAGCTCTAGATCTGTAAATCCCAGCCCATTACCAGCATTAACATGGGCTACCACCTCTTCCAGCTGATTTACTGATATCTCCTGCGGCACGTAGGCAGCGTTCAATACCTTCAGTAAGGCGTTGCGGTGCGCCTCAGAACACAGCAACAAGTTAAGAATAGAGATCTTTGACGGAGTCTGATGAAGATGATCTACAATCTTGTAGTCGCTCTTCTTGATTAACCGCATGAATTCTTCAGCATCTTTAACTAGCAAATCTTTTTCTGCCCCAGAAGGGACCTCCTCGACAGCTTTGCCTTTACCCTTATCTACAGCGTCAGCTCGGACCACCTTCTCTGCTGCAACCTCTGCTGGCGCGAACACTCTACCGCTTCGAGTAATGCCACTGACTCCGGCAAGATTCTGCATAGTCGATCCGTATGGTTCCAGCTCTAACTTCTGACCATTGCAGTAGACTTCGGCGCCATAATGCCATGGGACGGCGTTAGTGCTTTCGAATGGGATTGGCCCGGCCCTGGTAATAGTGATGGTAGGCGGTCGGGGCGCAGAAATAGTAATAGGGTGACGAGGAATAGTGATGGTGGCGACTTCATCTGCCTGCTTCAGCACGACCTCCCCTAATACACTCTCAACGCTCCGGCTGAACTGCAAAATACCCTCGGACATCAGACTTTGGATACCTTCGACCAGCTGCTCACACCCATCAGGAAGTGTAGCACAAGCCATACATAACTCTCCACATCCAGGGAAGAAGCCCTTCTTCAGCAACTTAGCCTTGACAAAACTAAGCGGCGTTTTCAAGTCTTTGACATCAGTCAGCAAGTCTGCACTCTCCTCAGTGATAACGGCATTCACTCCGCCTCCCTTATGATGAGGCATAGGGTTTTTGGTGACATTGGGCACACTGTCAGAAAAGTTAATAACTTTGGCGTCCACCAAGTCCTGCACTTTGTGCTTAAAAGCTTTGCAATTCTCAATCGTATGGCCTGGTGCCCCAGTATGGAAATCGCAAGTAGCATTGGCGTCATACCCCGGCGGCGGTGCCCCTGTTAAGGGAGCCATGGTCCTCTTTTGAACTAACTGAAGCTGAAGCAACGTTTGCAAGAGCTGTGCATACGACATAGGCGGCGCCTCGAAGTGACGGTTTGTCAGAGGAGCCCGATTCTGATATCTTCTATACCCCTGATGATTCTGCTGCTGAGGCTGCTGCTGCTGCTGCGGTGGAGCTGCTGGGATATTTATGCTAGCAATCTGCTGCTGAGGGCCCTTGCCCTTTCTCCGAGCGTTAGTGACAGCACTGGCATCTCCCTCTCGACGCTTGCCAGCGTAAGGTTTCTTGCTACTTCCTCCAGCTGAGGATGATTCGCCTTGAATTTTTCCAATCTTTATACCGTTCTCGACATGCTCGCCCATAGTGATGAGAGCCGAGAATGTCCCAGACATGCCACTGACCAGCTTTTCATAATAGATTCCAGGAAGGGTAGCCACGAACATTTGCACTAGCTCACGCTCAACCATCGGCGGTTGAACCCGAGCAGCCAATTCACGCCACCGCTGGGCGTACTCTTTAAAGCTTTCATTGTTCCGCTGCGAAAGATTCTGAAGCTGAACTCGGTTGTGGGCCAAGTCGCTATTGTATTGATAGTGAAGGACGAACGCTTCTGCGAGATCTTTCCACGTGCGCACTGTAGCAGGATCCAGGCCCATATACCATTCGAGTGATGGACCAGAAAGACTATCTTGGAAGAAGTGCATCAGCAACTTCTCATCGTCAGAATAGGCGGACATCTTTCTATAATAAGATCGAAGATGGACGCGGGGGCAAGTAGTACCCTTATACTTCTCAAAGACAGGCACCTTGAACTTATGAGGTACCTTAAAATCAGCAATCAACCCGAGCTTGGACATATCAACGCCCAATGTGTTCTGACTTTCAATGTCTCTCATCTTGTCTTCTAGCGCCTTGAACCTGAGTCGAGCTTCAGCATTCAACTCTGCTTCTACACCTCTCTGAGAGAATACGTCATCCTGATGGTCCTCCAGCCACGGTTGAGGCACCAACAGATTTCCGACACCAGCATTGCCGTGGACCGGCCCTATGTTAACATTGGCTCGCAGACTACCATTGCCGGCGCCTGCCGCATTGAGCCCGATATTGGTCATCAGATTGCCGTTAGCACTGCCGTTGCCCCCGGCAACAGGAACAACATTCTGTGGAGCATCCACTGGAGGAGGAGTAGGCACAGCCCCGCCGTGCAGTATGCCATTACTGTCAACCCTGGAGATTAGAGGTTGAACCAAAGTACGAAGCTGGTCCTGACCATTAGCGACCACCTGCATCAGTTCCATAAAATGATCCATCCGTTCACGGAGCTCTTGAACATCTGACTGCACCTGGTCCATGATCCTTGTCTGATTAGCGCGAGTTGAGTAACGGTGGATGAGTCTTTGATCAATCCTGGAGATCGGAAACAACTCGGAACCTGAAAACCTGCAAAACCTGCTAACAATAAAGGTTAGGGAAAGCAATAAAATGTACGCCATGCGAATATGCTTCATGCAAATGCATGCGTGTGTCTGTGTGCGCGGGAGGTTTTCCCCCGATCCTAGTGCCTTAGTGACGGTGCTGATAATAATAAGAGGAAGAAGAAATCCGAGCCCAATCATGGAAACATCAATCTCATATATATGTGGAAAGGCCTGTCAAGGCAGTACACAGTATCAGCGAGTACAAAACAAATCAACAGCATGACCTCAGCCAACAAGTCTGGTGATGGTCAACATACATCAAAGATCAAAACAACAGGAATACAACTAGTCAAGTACGGCCACGGGCGCGGTACTCTGCTAATAACTCCTTCGTCTCTGGATGATCTGGCAAAGTGAGCAACCCCTCGACGAGTAGTTCCCTCTGCATGATAGTATGCTGAAGCCCCTGAACTGAACTCTCCCAAGCTCCTTCGCCAAAGCAATCCTCCAGTTTCCGCTTCTTAGACTCAAACATCAACTTATACTCCTTCAGGTTAGCAAGAGCTTTGTTGAGTCGAGCTTCAGCGGCGTATCTGCGGGCGGTCTCTTCATCAAACCTCCGCTCACTGTCCTTTACTTCGGCTTCCAGCTTAGAGATCTGCAGCATCAGCTTGTCCTCTCGCTCCTTCCTGGTGGCCATGGAGGTCTTCCAATGCTGGTAGAACTTAGATATCCTCCGATATGCCTCCTCCAGATGCTGCTTCTTCGTAGCTAGTACATCATTAGCAGCCCTGAAGTCTTGACCCAAGCGTTCCCGATCAGCAATCTGCTTTGCCAAGTCTGCACCCAGTTGGTTCACCGACTCTGTTTGCTTTTTGAGAGCATGCACGGCTTCATTCCGTTCACTTCGAAGCTGAGCTAACTCCTTCTCTAATTCTGCATTCGCCCGTTTCAGTTCATCCCGCTCGGCCAATACCTGGTTGTGCTGATGAATGGACACAGTGGTAGGCTCTTCGACTGGTGGAGGACTCTCTGGTCTGACATGAGGGAATGGCATCCCTATAGCGTTGGCTCTGGCTCTGATCCAATCTGAATAAGGAGGGTAGGCTTGGCTGTTGCTCTTTCCCAACAAAGGCTTTCCTCTCGTGCTGATATTGTTCCACGCATGCTGAAGCTTGGACAACAAATCCCCCTCTAGAGTACCCGTGAGGTACAGAGATTCCTGTACCTCTTCCTCCTTCGGTGGAGTCCTCAAAGCATATGCGAACTGACGAACTAGCAATGACGGATTGTAGTTGATGCAACCCTTCCTACCTATCAGAGGTACATTAGGAAACCCACTACAACTGAAGATCACCTCGGTGCCCAACCTGTCTCTGTCAACGAACCAATCAATATCTTCTGCCGACAAACTCATCAGACGCTCAGGCCACTCAGCTGTGGCTGCAGACAAGACGGAAGAACCCCTCTTGGGCAAATGACTATCAAACCACTTGTACAACAACGATACGCAGCATGAGACATTCTTCCCTCTCCGGTTCTTATTCTTGTAATGCACTGAGTGATATATGTCTCCGATCAGAGTAGGGACTGGATTCCCTGAGGCGAAGATGTGGAATGCATCAAAGTCCACGAAATCCGGCATGTTGGGGAACAGGACAATGCCATATATACATAGAGCAAGGATGGCATTGAATGCGTCCCAACATTTGTCCTTAGCACACTGCTGAGCCTTAGCTATCAGAAACTGCAAGGAGAACCCCGGGACCTTGTTCCAGCTCGTCACCACTAACTCAGAAGCGCTCAAATGGAGTGAGGAAGCTAAACCAGCCAGATCAGGCTCAGCATCCATGTGGACAAAAGGCATCTGCCTTTTGATAGGCACACCCAGCATATCAGCATACTCTTCCAACGTCGGCGCGAGAACGAAGTCATGAAAAGTGAAACACCTCAAGGGAGGGTCATAAAACTGCAGAAGAGCATGTAACCCATTCAACTCGGACGTAGAAGGTTTGCAAACCAGACTAAGCAACCTGCCATAAGACTTCCTGAACCTATCCTTCACAGAATCCCCTGCCAGGGCTATCAAAACAGTCAGCTTCGACACATCAGGGGTTGGGAATTTGTACGCCACAGTCTTCCTGAGAGAGGCCATAATAACAGCAGAAGGCGAGAAATCCGGGATCGGGGAAACGGTACCTGCAACACAGACACACGTTAATGGAATGCAGATGAACATGCAATCTAATGCAAAATGCAGGCATGCAATAATATATCCGGATAACTGCTGTGGAGATTCTGTATCAACAATCACTGATGAGAAGAAAACCCCGGTGTAAGGCCACTAATCTGATCTACTGAGAATAACCATCTGATAGGACCATAAAATCAAAATTCTGCTTTGTCAAGAATAAGTGCCTGATAATAAGGACCCCGGGTGTAAGATCAAGGAACATCTGCTGATGAAGTCTTCAGACCCCAAATCAAAAATCTGCCCTATCAAGAACAAACCGCTGATGACAATACACTGATCAAACCTGCTCTATCAAGAACAGACATACACCCGATGATAAGATCCCCTGATCATAAACTTGCTCTATCAAGAACAGACGAGTCTGCAACTGAGAAACCCTGGTACCAACATAACTGATTCACTGTCAAGAAAACCAGGTAGTCTGAAGGTCAAAGTTTCCTGCAATAAACCCGATCCCACTCACAGGTATGGACCTAAACTGACTCAAGGTACGACATCCTATGCGTTCATCAGCGTCACAGACTTTCAAAACTGACGATGCGATTCCCAGAAGGAGTGGCATCATCAAGTCTTGAAGAGGCCTCACTTAGCTGAATCACAAATGATCGGTCCCCAGAGTCGACAATCCACCAAACCAGCAACCGTCTCAACCCAAAGGGTTAAAAGTGAAGCCAACCGGATGAACCTCGTCTGAGTGTGGATTTCATGAGACACTAGTGCCTGCAAAGCAAGCACGCGCCCACTAATTTCCACTCTAAGTCTATGGTGCACTCAAGCCTGGGTCTGGCTTCTCACTCATCAGAACTCCCATCCCACAACATCACAAATAATCATATTATACTGGAAATAAAATGCGGGAAATAAAGTGCGAGAAGTAAAAAATGCGATAAATAAACGCAACCCAACAAGCAAACACACAAGCGGTGGGATTGACTCTCTTAAGGGATGTTGGATCCCAAAACTGACTCGCTTTCGGGACCTGAAGGAAAATTGCGATCTAAACGCAGCGGAAAACAAAAATTTCCTTTAGTGATCCTTACGAATGAGCATGGTCAGTGATAGAATCGTTACCTCTTTGTGGCGATTCAGATCTTTGATGCAGCGATCACAAGCGTTAATGAAGTGCAACGCCTCTACTCAGTCCACACGAACAGCTTCCGGTCACAGTGCTAGCTGCTTACGAACGGAATTATTTGAGTGAGAAAAGAGAATCAAAAACGAAATTGCATCAAGTGAAAGCTTCATCACAAGGGTTCCTTTTATAGACTCTCTTGTGGGCTGCGGGCTAAAAACCCAATTCACATGATCCATAATAATATTATATATTATTATAATAACTATTATTATAATAAATATATTTATTTTATTATTATTTTATAACCATTATAAAATAACAATAATTATTATTATATTATCCGAATTTCTATTTTTCACTTAAGTGCACCGTACCTTACGGTGTTCCTTTGATTTCTCTATCTCTCATCAAACTATCCTTATGTGTGTGACCCTGTAGGATTTCGTAACGTTGGTAATTATATTAAATTATATATTTAACATAATAAACAGTAAGCGGTATCTAGCAACACATCACTGCTACCCAAGTCACGAAAATGTCATGTGATCTGACAAAACCTTTTTCGTGATAATATATGTTTGTACAATTACCCTTTTGCCCCTATGTCTATATTGAACACAAGGCATACACTGTGTCATCCTTGTCCAGTTCAATATTGGGCCCTTAGACATTTCTCCTGTTATGCAGGATTGGCAAATTCCATCTAGGACACTCATGTCCCTCAGCATGCTTCGTGGAGTGCCCATCAACTGTCTTTATGATCATCCAGTTACGGATAATGTTTGATCAGCAATAAAGCACCCGACTCTACATCTAGGGTCCATAGTGGTTTCAGGTCGAAGGGTGGTAATACACCATTATCACCATGAGAATAACTTATGACACTTTGCATAACATACTATGTAGTATTCTCATAGCGGGTCAATCCGGTATAAATATTACTCCTAATATTTATACCTATGTCAAGACTTGATAACTCTTTATCCATGATCCATGAGATGTGATCATCAGTCTATCTTCATAATAGTCTCAATGCTTTTAATGTTATCCCACTTTGCAATAAAGCTTGACTACGGATATTTTAAGAATAATGTCTTTATGTTTAATGGGATCTCATGATTAAGTCACACTTAACATTTCATTAAACAGACTAACTATTCTAGGGACTTTATTATTCTGAAAGACAAACATAATAAAGAAATGCCTTTTATTATTAAACGAATAATCCGATACAAGTACCAAAAAGTATTGGCCTCTAGGGCTTACACCAACAATCTCCCACTAGCACTAGAGCCAATTAGGCATACCCTTAATACCCATAGATCTAGTATGACCATCAAGCTTCTGTTGCGCAAGAGGCTTTGTTAATGGGTCAGCGATATTGTCAAGTGTAGGTACTCTGCATATCTTCACATCTCCCCGATCGATTATCTCTCGAATGAGGTGATAACGCCTAAGTATGTGTTTGGATCGTTGGTGAGATCTAGGCTCCTTAGCTTGTGCGATAGCACCATTGTTATCACAATATAAACCAATGGGATCCACAATGCTAGGGACTATGCCAAGTTCACTAATGAACTTCTTGATCCAAACAGCTTCCTTTGCTGCATTTGAGGCAGCAATATACTCGGCCTCAGTTGTAGAATCAGCAACTGTTTCTTGCTTTGAACTTTTCCAGCTCACAGCGCCACCATTGAGACAGAACACATAACCAGATTGTGATCTAAAATCATCCTTATCTGTCTGGAAGCTAGCATCAGTGTAACCAATTACATCAAGCTCTTCCTGACCTCCATATATCAAGAATGAATCCTTAGTCCTTCTCAAGTACTTAAGGATATTCTTGACAGCTACCCAGTGAGCATCACCGGGATCAGATTGGTACCTACTCGTTGCACTTAATGCATACGAGACATCTGGTCGAGTACATAACATGGCATACATGATAGATCCTATTGCAGATGCATATGGAATCTTATTCATGCGATCCCTTTCTTCCTTAGTTGAAGGGGATTGTGTTTTTGATAAACACAGACCATGTTGCATAGGTATGAATCCCTTCTTGGAATCATGCATATTAAAGCGTCTCAACACTTTATCTATGTATGTACTCTGACTTAGGCCAAGCAGTTTTTGTGATCTATCTCTATAGATCCTAATTCCTAATATATAGGCTGCTTCACCTAGGTCTTTCATAGAAAAACAATTCCCTAACCAAGTCTTCACTTGTTGCAAGGTAGGGACATCGTTTCCAATGAGTAATATGTCATCTACATATAATACCAGAAACACGATCATGCTCCCACTAACCTTCTTGTAGACACAAGGTTCATCTTCATTTCTGATGAATCCATATTGTTTTACGGTTTCATCAAAATGAAGATTCCAACTTCTGGAAGCTTGCTTCAATCCATAGATTGATCGCTGTAACTTGCATATCTTTTGGGCATCTTGTGGTATGTCAAATCCTTCAGGTTGTGTCATGTACACATCCTCAAGAAGATTCCCATTAAGGAAAGCAGTTTTGACATCCATCTGCCATATTTCATAATCATGATATGCAGCGATGGCAAGTAAAATCCGAACAGATTTAAGCATTGCAACTGGTGAAAAGGTTTCATCATAGTCAACCCCATGAATTTGTTTATAGCCTTTTGCAACCAGTCTTGCTTTATAGGTATGTACCTTACCATCCATGTCAGTCTTCTTCTTGAAGACCCACTTGCATCCTATAGGGTTAACTCCTATAGGAGGTTCTACCAAGGTCCAAACCTGGTTTGTGTACATGGAATCCATTTCAGATTTCATGGCTTCTAGCCACTTCTCAGACTCAGGACCAGTTATGGCCTCTTTATAGGTCACAGGCTCATCTTGATCCATGAGTAATACATCACCCTGATCACTTATGAGATATCCATATCTCTCAGGTTGGTGACGTATCCTGCTTGACCTACGCTGGTCTTGTTCTACTTGAGCAGGTTGCTCTTCCACAACTACTTGTGTTTCCCGCTCTAGTTCCTCCATAGGTGTTTCAATGTTTTGTGATTCTTGAATTTCTTCAAGCTCTATTTTCCTCCCATTGTTTCCTTTGGAAATAAAATCCCTTTCCAGAAAGACTCCAGTTCGAGCGACAAACACTTTGCCCTCAGAAGGATTGTAGAAGTAATATCCTCTTGTTTCTTTAGGATACCCCACAAATAAGCATTTGTCAGATTTGGGCTCAAGCTTGGTTGAAATTTGTCGTTTGACGTAAACTTCGCAACCCCAAATCTTCATGTAAGACATATGTGGTTTCTTACCACTCCATATCTCATATGGTGTCTTATCAACCTTTTTGGATGGAACACGGTTAAGTGTGTAAGTTGTTGTTAATAATGCATGTCCCCAAAAGGAGTTTGGAAGATCGACGTGACTCATCATGGATCGGACCATGTCTAACAAGGTTCGATTTCTTCTCTCAGATACACCATTCCATTGTGGTGTTCCAGGAGGAGTAAGTTGGGATAGAATCCCATACTCTTTTAGATGGTCATCAAATTCTAGGCTTAAATATTCACCGCCTCGATCTGATCGAAGAACTTTAATATTCTTACCTAGTTGGTTTTGTACTTCATTCTTGAATTCCTTGAACTTTTCAAAGGACTCATATTTGTGTTTCATTAAATACACATATCCGTATCTACTGAAGTCATCAGTAAAAGTGATGAAGTACTGAAAACCTCCTCTGGCTGGTATGTTCAGTGGTCCACATACATCAGTATGTATGAGTGCCAAAAGATCATTAGCCCTTTCACCTTTTCCTGTGAATGGGGACTTTGTCATCTTTCCAATTAAACAAGATCTGCATGTCTCATATGATTCATAATCAAAAGAGTCCAAGAGTCCATCTTTATGGAGTTTGGAAATGCGTTTCTCATTTATGTGGCCTAATCGACAATGCCAAAGGTAAGTTGGATTCAACTCATTGGGTTTCAACCTTTTAGTATTAATGTTATAAATTGGCATTTCAAGATCAAGGACATATAGTCCATTATTCATTTTTGCAGTAGCATAGAATATATCATTCAAATAAATGGAGCAACAATTGTTCCTTATTATGAATGAAAAACCAAACTTGTCCAAACAAGAAACGGAAATAATATTCCTGCTAATTGCAGGTACATAATAACAGTTCTCTAACTGAATTATTAAACCACTAGGTAAAGTTAAAACATAAGTTCCTACAGCTAAAGCAGCAACCTTTGCTCCATTGCCAACTCGTAGGTCAACTTCACCTTTTGCCAAATCTCTACTCCTTTTTAGCCCCTGCACATTAGTACAAATGTGAGAACCGCATCCAGTATCTAATACCCATGATGCAGAAGTAGATAAATTAATTTCAATAACAAAAATACCTGAATTTGAAGTCTCTACTCCATTATTCTTATCTTCCAGGTACTTTGGGCAATTTCTCTTCCAATGTCCGGTCTTACCGCAATGGAAGCAAGTGCCCTCCTTTGCTATTCCTCCACTAGGCTTCAAAACAGGAGGAGTGGGTTTGGGTTTGGCAACTTCCTTGCCTTTCCCTCTACCACCCTGTTTGATGGGCCTCTTGTTCTGTTTCTTTCCATTACTGACCATCAGAATGGATTTCCCTTTTGTCTTCATATTCTGCTCAGCAGTTCTCAACATGCCTAGCAGTTCTGGAAGACTTTTGTCCAAGTCATTCATATTGAAATTCAGGACAAACTGACTGAAGCTCTCTGGCAACGATTGCAAGATCAGATCAATCGCAAGTTCTTTTCCAAGGGGAAACCCTAATCTGTCAAGGTTCTCCACATACCCAATCATCTTGAGTACATGGGGACTTACAGGGGCTCCCTCAGCTAACTTGTTGTTAAAAAGGGACTTTGAAACCTGAAACCTCTCATTTCTTGCTTGCTCTTGATAAAGCATTTTCAGATGTCCGATCATATCGAACGCAGACATATTCTCGTGTTGCTTTTGCAACTCAGAGTTCATGGTAGCAAGCATGAGGCAAGTGGTTTCATTGGCATCATCGAAATGCTTCTTATAAGCATCTCTTTCTGCCTTTGGTGCAGAACTAGGAGGTTCCTCCTCAGGAACTGGTGTCTCCAAGACATACAACTTCTTATCGTGCTTGAGGACAATCCTCAGATTACGGTGCCAATCCAGGAAATTTGTCCCAGACAATTTTTCCTTATCTAGGATGGATCGCAAAATATTGTTCGATGTGTTTGTTGTCATGGTAATCTACAAGAGAAATATGAAAATATAAGTATCATTAAAACAACATATTTAATTAGGCCTTTAATCAAATATGCTCCCACTATTTTATTCAAAACAAATGACCCTCATCATTTGATTCGGAAAATCCCGTTGGAAGACTTTCTAGTGGGTCGAGATCCATGTTTCACTTTGTTTTAAGTCAGCGTTAGGCTGATTACACAAAACTAAGTTATTTAGGTAGGAACTCCTTCCAATTGTATCTCATACAACTCTCGAATATTTTCAATTGGGTGAATAACTCCTTATTCTGATCCATCACATGAATCATTCCCAATTCTTGCTTCTAAACATATATAATCTTATTATAATTTGTTTAGTTAAGTTTGACCCATTGTTTTAGCAATTGGATATTACAATTATCCCATCACACCTTACTAATATAGAACATGCACCTCGCGTAGGCGAAACCTACAATGCTCGATACTAGTCTTGATGAGTGCTAAAAATTGGAAAGCATAAACTTAATATTTAATTTTGAGGGAATTTGTTATTAGTTTGATCTCACCGGCTTAACATGCAAAACGTCTCTCACATGCATCAACATACAATTACATGCATCAACATGCATATAAAAAGATACAATTATGGCCCCTAACGCAATTGTTCTCTCAAGCCAATGAGAGAACCTAAGCTAACCTAATAACGATCTAAGCTTCTCCAAGCATGATCTCCAAGGTTATCCTCCTTTAATATTGAATACTTCCCTTTTTTTTTATAACATAATATTACATTACATATAAGAAAACTCGTTTTACATACGAGGGAGTGAGATGAGAAAAGAAGTTACATAAAGAGATTGAGAGAGAGGCACGACACGCAGGGCGTATTCAAAAATCCCAAAACAATAATAAAGGATAAACTAAGGCCATAACTGATCACCACAAATAAATAATAATAAACACACTTTTATTATTAGTTTAAAATTCCGATAATTAAATAAACTAAATTAAATTTCGGCTGATTGATCACACTTTGCAGACTTAGCCGGGGGTTCCGTTGCCCGGTCAGTGGACGGTGGTTCACGTCGTTTCCTGCACAACTTTTGTGCATTTACAACCCCAACCGGAAAAGTCTGCGGCAATACAACACTTGTACTGCCATTAATCCTAATGCAACAATTTCATGCCGTCAAACACAACTCGATTGATAACTCAATATGATAGATCAACATGTCATTGCTTCACCATACTAACGTCGGATTCCGAAGCGAATGAAAATGATGATCTTTCAAAAGAATTACAATCCTTATGTGATTGAATGGATGAAATCAAAACAGTATATCCCATATACCATCTTTGCATCAGAATTTCTTATATCTTATATAAAAGTGATCGATCTAATTGTGTAACCTATGGATGATCAATGTATCACACAACTTCACCATACTAATGTCGGTTTCTGAAGCATAATCAACATCAATCATCCAAATCGTACACAACAGATGCCAAATTTAATTAATCGTTTATTGTTAAATTCATTCTGTGTTTTAATCGAATCAAATATAGAAAAGATGGAAATTTAACAGCTATCAGATCCATGGTTTCGTAAGTGGCTCTGATACCACTGAAGGAAAATTGTGATCTAAACCCAGCGGAAAACAAAAATTTCCTTTAGTGATCCTTACGAATGAGCATGGTCAGTGATAAAATCGTTACCTCTTTGTGGCGATTCAGATCTTTGATGCAGCGATCACAAGCGTTGATGAAGTGCAACGCCTCTACTCAGTCCACACGAACAGCTTCCGGTCACAGTGCTAGCTGCTTACGAACGGAATTATTTGAGTGAGAAAAGAGAATCAAAAACGAAATTGCATCAAGTGAAAGCTTCATCACAAGGGTTCCTTTTATAGACTCTCTTGTGGGCTGCGGGCTAAAAACCCAATTCACATGATCCATAATAATATTATATATTATTATAATAACTATTATTATAATAAATATATTTATTTTATTATTATTTTATAACCATTATAAAATAACAATAATTATTATTATATTATCCGAATTTCTATTTTTCACTTAAGTGCACCGTACCTTACGGTGTTCCTTTGATTTCTCTATCTCTCATCAAACTGTCCTTATGTGTGTGACCCTGTAGGATTTTGTAACGTTGGTAATTATATTAAATTATATATTTAACATAATAAACAGTAAGCGGTATCTAGCAACACATCACTGCTACCCAAGTCACGAAAATGTCATGTGATCTGACAAAACCTTTTTCGTGATAATATATGTTTGTACAATTACCCTTTTGCCCCTATGTTTATATTGAACACAAGGCATACACTGTGTCATCCTTGTCCAGTTCAATATTGGGCCCTTAGACATTTCTCCTGTTATGCAGGATTGGCAAATTCCATCTAGGACACTCATGTCCCTCAGCATGCTTCGTGGAGTGCCCATCAACTGTCTTTATGATCATCCAGTTACGGATAATGTTTGATCAGCAATAAAGCACCCGACTCTACATCTAGGGTCCATAGTGGTTTCAGGTCGAAGGGTGGTAATACACCATTATCACCATGAGAATAACTTATGACACTTTGCATAACATACTATGTAGTATTCTCATAGCGGGTCAATCCGGTATAAATATTACTCCTAATATTTATACCTATGTCAAGACTTGATAACTCTTTATCCATGATCCATGAGATGTGATCATCAGTCTATCTTCATAATAGTCTCAATGCTTTTAATGTTATCCCACTTTGCAATAAAGCTTGACTACGGATATTTTAAGAATAATGTCTTTATGTTTAATGGGATCTCATGATTAAGTCACACTTAACATTTCATTAAACAGACTAACTATTCTAGGGACTTTATTATTCTGAAAGACAAACATAATAAAGAAATGTCTTTTATTATTAAACGAATAATCCGATACAAGTACCAAAAAGTATTGGCCTCTAGGGCTTACACCAACAGTTGGATCCCCAGGAAACTATCAATTCCCCAGCAGAGTCGCCAGCTGTTGCTTGCGCGAAAATAAGGTGCCGGCACAACAGAAGAGTCGCCACCTTTCGTTATTTATCCCTCAGAGCGGGAAAGGAAACGATCGGAAAAACCTGACGAAAAAGGGTAAGACAAGGTCGTCGCAACCATTATCCGGATTCGGGAGTCGGTTACGCAAGGGGAAGGTATTAGCACCCCTCACGTCCGTCGTACTCGACGGGATCCTCGCTTGTTGTGTTTACTTGGACGGGTTGGTTTTATTCTATCTACCTATCAAGGTTGGCTGAAAAAGAAAAGAAAAATGACTCGGCAAAGCGTCGCACTTTATGCCTACGTATTCTCATCAGAGAATGAGAAATCAGAGTCAACGTAGTTCGGCCTACGAAAGGTTATGGGGGAAGTTAGCTCACCAAGACTTCGCCATCTTGTGCCTACATACTCTCAACAGGCATGAGAGATCAGAGCTCACGTAGTTCGGGAAACTACGGTTTATTTCCTGTTTTTTACGAAAGAAGTGTTTTTTATTGTGTTTGCGATTTCAACCGCACTAGAGACTATGACCTGAGAGTGAATGCGTCGCATGTCACCCAAAGGGTACCATACTAAACATCCAGACTATGGAAAAGAAACTCTCCCACAATCCTTTCTCAGATAGCTTAAGGCTCGTAACGTACGAAAGAAATCATTCATGATTACTGTATCTTAAACTGCTTTGAGATGAGAAGAGAACAGACCCGACTAGGAGGGAGACTATCAAGTCCTACTGTTATCATGCCATGGATTCATCCTATGGTTGAGGTTTGAACAGGGAACTCCTAGAAGTTGTCATGCATAGGTTTCAACCTAAAAGTCTATCATCAAATCCTTATCAAAGGAAATGAGAGTCCTAAGGGATCATGTCAATCATACAACAAAACAGACAAAGCATCAGCTTAACAGTAAAATGCATGCAATGCAAGTGAGGGAGGAAATGTGTGTGGGGCTTCAGCCTCCACAAGCTCATCTCGACCTCAAGCCAGTCATGAAATAACAGTAATCATACTGAAAAATAAACAACATGCTATCAAGCAATAAACAGTAAACTGCAATCATACAGATAAAAGAAATGAAAATGCCATCAGGCAAACAAACCACATGGGCAAGGGAGCTGGGCTCTACCGAATACCCGCAAGCAAAGCCACGCAATAACAATACAAGCAGAGGGAGCAACTCAACCTCTAATGCAATCATGCTCCGAGATTCTACTTATTCTAGATGGACTTATTCTAATGCAACAGACAAATCAAACAAAACACACAATACAGAAAAGAAAACAGAAGAAAGCCTCAGCTCCTCCAGCAGCAACTCAATCTTCAGACTTCAATCATCAACTGCTTTCCAGGTATCAACCCTACAATATGAGTTTCAACTCATCTTCTCCCCTTAAGCTTCAGCTTCTTGATCAGCTCCACCTTCAGGCTTCACCATCTTCAGGGATCTTCAGGTATCAACTTGATCTTCACAAAGTCTTCAGACTTCAACAATCTTCAAGGAATCATCCTCTTCACAGCTTCAGCTTCTATCTTCAATGACTTTTAGCTCTTCAATCAAGTCTTCAATACTTTCCATTGCTATCTTCAACAACCCAAATGCTTCAGCAAACAAGATTCAGTCAACAAGATGAGGTGAGGATGTTACAGTGCTCACTGACTTTCAAAGGATGCCATTGAGGACTTAACATCAAAAGGGAAAGGCTCTCTCAAAGTTCTACCTTATAGGGCAAGGTCACTAATCCCTCCAAAGGAGAGAGGTGAATACCCTTAAGGGACTTCATGTCATAGAGAAGGAAGGAGGTGAACAAGACACTCCTTGTTTATTGAATAGAAGTATTCTATCTAAAGCTCTACCTATGTACTTATGACCCTATGAACAGAACAAACAAAATCCAAACTAAGCTCCTCTGCAAGGTCTTCAAAGCTTCAATGATGATCCACAAGGTCTTCAACTCAATCTTCAAAGCTCACACACTCAAAGGAGAAGAAAAGAAAGCAAAACAATACAAACTGTGCCTTTAAGCAACACACATACTAACCATACATTCAAAAATCAATTAAAAATACTAAAATACCATATAATATTCTAGTAAAATTCAAGGGGATTCTATACATACTTAACCTTAACCCATATATTCCCCATACACCAATTTGGCCTATAAACCCCAAAATAAGATTGTTAATTCCACTTATGCAACCTAAAACCCTAATTTTGAGCACCTAAACGCCAAACAATCAAACTACATCAAATTTTAATCTATAAATTGTGAATTAAATCCCATATGATCTATGATTCAATATCTAACTATGCCAAAAAGAATGGCTCAAAAATCCTAAGGGAAAGTCCTAAAATAAATTATACAAAATTGAATATCAACTAAAATCAATTAAAAAGACTATTTACAAGAATAATATGCTAAAAATATTAAAAGGAAAATAAAATGGAGTTTTATTTATTTACATTTTTCTAGACATGATTATGAATGTGTGAAAAAAACAAGAAGTGAAAAATATTAATTTTTGAATTTTATGTGGATTTTATAAAATGCAAGAAATATAAAAGAAATTGAAATAAGAAAATAAAATAAATGGGGGGAGGGGGTGTCAAGAGCAAGGCGCTCTAGTTGATTTGTTGTTGGGCTGAGAACATGGGGGTGCGCTTAGTAATCTGGTAGGCCCATGCGCTCAAAAAAATAAAAAGAAAAAAATCACCAGAAAATGAATATAACCACGGTGCAAATAGCACGCTTTTCACGTTGAAATCTGGATTGGGCCTCAGGGTGGGGTGTGAACATCAAATTTCCATCAAGCCCAGAACTCCTCATTTAATTAAACGCACCGTTTTAGTTTTATAATTTCCCTCCGTTTCTGAGATTTAATTGGAACCGTGCGATCAGATGAAGAAGTCAAACATCCAGGCTAATCCAACGGTGACGAGCTCGTCTTCTCCAACACACCCTAGGGTTTTCAGAAACCCTAACTCCATGCCAGAGTTTCCATCAACTCGTTCTCTCTGATCCCTCAATGAAATCCAAAACTTCCAAGAGCAAACTTGTGCTAATGATCACCATGAACACGACTATACCAATAATTTTCCTTGAAACCCCTCGTATCACTCTAACAGAACACACGAACGTTTGGGTTCCACCATGATTCTCTGAGATCAAACATGATAGAGCTTCAATCTAATGATGTAAACTTGTTCTCCATGCTACCCTAGCCATTCTAAACTATACCATATCCATTAAAACTCCATGAACAGCCTATTATCAATCTTGCAAGAATTGGTACCCTGCCACGAAACTCCATGGATCCCTCTCAAACTTTCAGAAAACCTTCCTCTAACCTAGCATGCTATCTTTCCACCTAAAATTCTAACAGAATGCACCTAAATAAGGACTTATAGATCAAGTTACCAACCTGCTAAAGATCAATGGTGAGTGGTGCTAGAGCTTGATTCAAGGCTTGGAATCTTCTCCAAATGCTCTTCCAATGGTGGACACCTTTCTGTTTGCAAGAATTGAGATGGATGAGGCTTGTAGAAGAAGAAATTGAAGCTTGCTTGATTTTGAAGAAACCTTGCAATGACACTTTCTCTCTCACTCTCCCCAATGAACTCAGCAACTTTCACCAACCCTGATCTCATGGTGATTCATCCTTCTTATAACAATTAAAAGAAGAGTCTAGAAACTCATGGAAAGTGCTAGAATGTTATAGAATTTCTCATGAAATGATACATTGTATATCCCTTATCTCATGCCTTAAGCTTGTCAATTTGGCTTTAAAATCTCCTTACAAGAGATATTGAGAAGGAATGAGTGAAAAACATGCCTTGGTTTTGCTTTATGTGAAGTTTCTTAAGTTGCCTTATTATGCAAGAATGAAAATTACAAAGCAACCTCCATTTTAAGACCTCAAATCAAAATTCTACTTGAACCATTGTTTTTAAAATAATGTTTGGAGTCAAAATGACATATTGGATGACCCATTTTGGATTTGTACATCTCCTAAACCAAAATTCCATTTCAACTTTTTTAACTTATAAGCCATTTTTAGGTCATTTTTACCCAATCATGAAAATCCTTGCTACAAGCTCTTTCAATAACTCATGACCTCTTTTATAAGCTTAAAATCCCATTTTGAACAAATTTGATGTTTTGAGTTTTTTCATTTGAGGCTTGGAAATAGGAGATATGGCCTTTGCTTAAAATGACCTATAACTGCCAAATGACCAAAATACCCCTGTCTTGTTCAAACCATAAGTTGAGTTCTACAAATCCTATCAAGGACTTCTAGTACTCTCTAGAAAGCTAAGAAGATGATCTTTAACATTAATGTTGACCAAGAGATCATAGGAAGCATCCTACTAGGGCAAACGTTGTCTGCAAGTTGGGTGACTTTCAAGGACCCAGATTCACACACCTCAGCTGACCTGTAATTTGTCAAAACCATAACTTGAGCTCTGCAATTCCTATCAAGGACTTCTACCACTCAAATTAAAGCTAAGAACAAGCTATACAACATTCATGTTATGGGGAAGATGAGATATCAATCACATCTTGAGCTAAAACTGCTTGGAAGATAAGGATCAAACTAGGGTTTTTTCACTAACAATCCTCAGAAACCCTAACTCAAAACTTCTCAAACTCCTCAATCATGATGAGTTGGTCTAGGAATCATCTTTATAGTATCTCAATACCTCATTCCATAATCACATGGACCTTGGATTAGGTCTCAACCTTCTCCAAATCTTCAGTTATCCTAGGGTTGACCCAGTCAGAACCCTAATTCTACCATTCATGGCTGAATCTTCTGAATTCTTGCATAATGACCTCTCTGGGCTTCATGATGGCTTTCAATACATCTCATAGGCTTTCTCAAAGCTTCAAGTCTATTCTTCAAAGTCTCAGAATCATCTGAGGAGCTCCCACAACTCTCAAGTTATGAGACACGCCACTTTGGTTTCAACCAATTCCTCTGAGGATCTCTTGAACTTTCTGATGAAGGTATCAACCTTCAAACACTTGATGGGTAAATAATTGTTGGTCAAATTTTGGGGTGCAACAGGTACCACACTAAGCAACCAGACTACTGGAAAGAAACTCTCCAGCAACCCTTTCTCAAATAGCTTAAGGCTCGTAACATACGACATCGATTAACCTTATTACTGTGTTTTTGAGTTGTTCTGAGATAAGAAGAGAAAGAAACTCTAAAAATCCTAGGGTTGAAAGGGAATATAAACTAACCTAATGTTGTCATGCATGGATAAGAATCCTAATGTCTGTCATAATTCCCTCTTGCACAGAGGAAATCAGAGATCCTAGGGGATAAATAGAAAAGAAAGCAAGCAAATACAGTAAAATGCATGCAATGCAGCAATACAAGCGAGGCAAGGGAGTCCCACTCAACCTCGAACCTGGGAAAACAACAGGCAAAGTGAATCAACATTCACTTCAAACCTAGGGGAAAGCTACACAAGCCAACAAACAATACAGAAAATAAAACCCAAAGGAGGCAGCCCAAGCAGCAGCACCAAACTTCTACAGCAGCTCTGACAGCCAAGTTGACAGTAACACAACTCCATCTTCAAGAAGACCTTATGAAAGGCATCTTCAACATCTTAGATATTCATCCCCAAGATCTAGCAAGCTCCACCAAGAAATATTTGTTATTGAGATCAAGTTATAAGGAATGGAAACCAGTGAAAACCAAAGGAAATCACTAGAAACCATCATCTGCAAAGAAGGGTATCCTCAAAAGTTCTACTCTTTAAGGCATATCACTCATCCCTCCAAGGGATAGACGGGGCTTCCTTAAGAGGACTTTGAATCATAGGATAGGATGGAAGCAAACAAAACATTCCATGTTTGAGGCAAGAAATGAACTAAGTCTAAAAAGCTTTCCTAAAACCCTAATTTTCCTAGCTTCTGACAAGCATTCCAACAGATGAGAAATCTTCAACTCCAAGCTCCTTCAAGCTATCCAAAGAAACTTTAATTGGTCCTCCACTCCATCCAAGCAGATTCCAAGCCAAAAGCCCACCCAAAATAGCCCAAACAAAATGAATAAACCAAGCATCCAAGGGAGAAACCCACAAACATCACACCAATTGCAAAATACAAATAAAATGCTAAAGTAGATCATAAAATCCTAATTAAATTTCTAAGGGAACCTAATCCTATACCCAATACCCCATATAAATCCCAGGACCTAAATCAAACACTAAGTCCCCAAACTATGCCCTAAATTACAACTAGTTGTTTTGAAACCCTAAATCTAACACTCCTTATGTTCACCACTCAAATTGGCCTAAACTTTATTCACAAAAATATGATAAACTTTCTAAGGGTACATGCTTCTCTAAGATAACTAATCCAACAAGAATCAACTCAAAATTCCTCACCAATTATTCACAATAAAATCAACAAAATCATGTATCAAACAAATTAAAAATAAAGCCAATTAAAATACAAAAAATGCAAATAAAATAAAAAAATGCATGAAAAATGGGATTTATTAATTTCAGAAAATCACAATTAAATCCAAGATCATGGAGATATTTTTAAAATATTTTTTGGATCAAAATTGGATTTAATATGGATTTTAGAAATTAAATGGAATAAAAGAATACAAAAAAGAATAAAAGAAATTTAAAAACTAGAAATAACGAGGGCCATGAGATTAAGAGACTGGTAAGCGCATCTGAGAGTCATAAGCATGTCCACGTGTGAGATGAGTGGCAGCTGACTCACAAGCTGAGTCACATTAATGAAACGCTGCGCTTTGGACCCAAACGCAGATTAAAACACAACCGTTAGATTCTTGGCTTGGTCTTCAGTCAAAGTGAGATCTAATGGCCAAGGACTCGTCTTCCTCACAATTCAGGCGACCTGAGTTGATTCTCAGACGGTGGAAACCACCGTCTTCTCTGGTGAAGGTCCACTTGCAGGTGACCAGAAATCACAAAGATTATACCTATCTCACTCAAAATCTCATGCTGATACTGAATCTGGCCTCAAATTTTCTCAAATCCTTCTAGGTTTTCAAACCCGAGAGCATTTCCAAAACATGTCACATTCTTGATCTTCACCAAACTCAAATCTAAATCCATAGATCTACTCCTCACGTTACACTGATCATCCTAAGCTATCACACTCATGTTAATTCCTCAAGATCACATGTAACTGAATCCAAACAGAAATTGGTGCATTCCCTTGATCATCACCAAATGATGCCAAACCAAACCTAAATCGTTCTACCTATCATAGGAACCTAACCACATATTTATAAGGCTTTGAATCATCATAATTAAAGAGGAAAGTTGAAGAATGAAAACCTGGTTTCAAGCTTCAATTGAGGATGATTCTGGCTCGAATTAAACTCCAAGATCTTCCAGAATCCTTCACTGATGATAATAAGAGCTTCTTGCAACTTCAATTTGGTCTGAATTTGCCTTGAACTTCAAAACCGTTTTCAGTTAGAAACCTTGAAAGCTCAACTTCAATCTTCACTCTCTCCACGAAATCATCACCAACCTCAATTTGAACTCACTCTAGAGCTTAAATAGAAACTATTTGTGGGCTTTTGCAATCCAATTCAGGCCCAATTTAGTTGATCCAAAATTCTGTCATGGCCATGAAATTCCAAAGCTACAGTCACTAATTCTCCCTCATTTCTCATTCCAGAATGTTCTATTCAACTGCAAATTGAATTTGGGATATGTTTGGATGGCTAGCTCAGCCTGAATTGCCCTGATTCTTGCTTTGGATCAATGACTTGTAATTGAAGTAACTACTTTACAAAGCAACTCATGAAATTAGGGCTCATCTCAAAATTGTGACATTGCCAATGTCTCTAAATTGCAATTTCTGGTCAAAATGACTACTCATATGACATGTTTAGGACCTACAACTCAAAAAATCATTTCCCCCTCTTTTGCATCATTTGAAAAATCCTTCTTTTTAGGCCATTTTGAAGCACTTTGTGAAATAAGCCAATCCAACTCACCATGACTTCACATCTGACCTAAAAACATCATTTTAAGCACATCTCATGTTGAACAATTTTTCATTTGAAGAGTGGAAGATGGAGATTTTGGCACATTCTTGAAAATAACCTATAATTGAACTTTCCCAAAATACCCCTGGATTGCCAAGATCATAACTTGAGTTCCACAAATCTTCTTGAGGACTTCTAGTACTCAAATTAAAGCTAAGATCAAGACCTACAACTCTTATGTTGTCCAAGAATCCATTTGAAAACTCCTTGAGGGGAAAAAGTTGCTTGGAAGTCAAGTGACTTTACAGATAAATTTTAGTGTCCTCTGGTGACTTGTAACTTGCAAGAACCATAACTTGAGTTCTACAAATCTTCTTGAATACCTCTAGTACTCAAATTAAAGGTATTGAATAGATATACAAGTTTCATGTTGGCCAAAGATCCATTTGAAACTTGTATTTTTACTTATGTGGCTTGGAAGTCCAGTGCTCTACAGGGGATTTTACCCTAGGAACCCTGTCTCAAACACCTCCAACCACTCTTGATTCCTTTGAACTTGGTCTTGGCTCATCCACGCACATGCTTCAACATATCAATCCATGACTTCCATGACCTAGAGCTAGGTCTTGATGCCCTTTCTTTGCTCTCCTTGACCTAGGGTTACCCAGATGAAACCCTACTTGTGCACACCTCAACCATGGCTCTTGAACTTGATACAATGACTTGTCTAAGCTCCTTCTTGACTTTCTAGAGACTCATTAAGCTTCATTCATACATCATACCCTTGATCAATACTCCTTAAACCCTGGAGGCTCCTCAGATACCTCCTCACACTTGAAGATAGGCCTCATACAGATGATCAAACTCCTCAAGGACACCCTCTTTTGACATGATACTCTTGATGACTTTTCTATTTTGTGTGAACCTCCAGCTAGGCTCTTTCTTTCATATCTCACCCTTGATCCCCTGCACAATGAATGATGTTATGTTATGCCAATGTTAGGGCTATGTTATGCTATGCAAATGAAATGCAATGAAACATAAATCAGGCAAGAAAAGGTTAAGCAAATTTTCGGGTGCAACAGCTGCCCCTATTCAAACGGCTTGGACCCGACTGGGTGAAAAGCGAACGGCCTTCAAACGATCGAGGTACGAGACAGTTGAATACCAAGAAACCCGGAAATTTGCTAACCGCAGAAATAAACTGCACAACTGCTTGGGGAACGACATCCACCAACTGAATCTGGTTGTTACGGAAACAACTGATTCAACGTCTGATAATAATTCTGATTTCAACATCAACCACCTGTGTAACGCCACAGGTACTGAACACCTCCGTCCACAACTGGACTAACCTTGTCAACACAAGAAGAGAAACAAATTCATCAACACGAACAGAGATTCCGTCATCACAGGAATAACCTTTTCCACATCTGGACCCAAATTTCGTCAAATCACGAATAAACGCCAATCTGTTCACGTCAGGACTCCATTTCGTCAACCCGAAGAAATCTCAACAACACAGGAATAGAACTTTGTCCATGTTAGGACGCTACATTCCGTCAACACGGAGAAATCCCGGCTACTCTGTTGGGGATGAGTTGCCCGCCTCTTACCAACACGAGAAGGTCCTATCAATCATAGGCAATAAATTTGTCGACTTCAAGGGGAAATATTTTTGTCCAATCACGGGAAACTCCATCCGCCTATTCACATGGGAACACCATCTGTCTAAACACAGGAAACTCCATCCGTCTATCCATACGGGAAAATCATCTGCCTAAACACATGAAACTTCATCCGTCTATCCATACGGGAACATCATCTGTCTGACCACAGGAAACTTCATCCGCCTATCCATACGGGAAAATCATCTGCCTAAACACAGGAACACTTCATCTGCTTATCCACACGGGAAAATCACCTGCCTAACCGCAGGAAACTTCATCCGCCTATCCATACGGGAAAATCATCTGCCTAAACACAGGAAACTTCATCCGCCTATCCATACGGGAAAATCATCTGTTTAAACACATGAAACTTCATCCGCCTATTCATACGGGAAAATACTCTGAATACAGTTTCTCTGCTTATCTCTGCAGTAGCTAACTCCGTTGGTCCCAACCCATAAACGACTTTGAGGAGGACTCTACTGGGGATAATATTTTGTCGATACGAAGAAATCACAGCGACTTCGTTGGGGATCGAATTCTCCCACCCAATAGTAATTCAATTCAGTCAATCGTACTGGACAATAACTCCGCCTTATCTTTGCAGTAGCCAACCCCACTGGGGATGCTCTGCAATTAACTGTCGGGCACCTATTTCGACAATAGGCGACAACTCCTGAAATTTTGATTATGAAGCCCTGTGATGCTGACGGAACAGCAAATTTGAAGAAAATACTCCGATGGCCGGATAAGAGAAACTTCAACAAGCAACTCTGTGGGGAAAAATCTGGCAACAACTCCAAAGTCTACTTATGAAGCTATTCCATGCGGACAAAATTTCGGACAACAACTCCAAAGTCTAATCATGGAGCTGTCGTAACGCTGAAGAACTCCAAGGTCTAATTATGAAGCTGCTCAATGCTGACGTAACAGCTGCTATAGAAAACTCTGTTGGGAATTGCTAACGACGACTCCAAAGTCTAATTCTGAAGCCGTGCAACGCTGACGTAACAGCCACTCAAAGAAAATCCTCTAGGGAACTCCTAACAACAACTCCAAAGTCTAGTTACGAAGTTGTTTAACACTGACAATAAATCCAAGGTCAAATTATGAAGCCGTATAACCTGATAATAACTCCAAGGTCTAATTATGAAGCCATCCACTGCTTCTAACAACTTCAAAGTCTAATCATGAAGCAGTGACACAGAATAATGATTTCAGCCGTCTAAACGCTGAAACCCCCCTTTGAAAAATGCCAACAACAACTTCAAAGTCAAATCATGAAGCCTTATAGCGCTGATGTAATGAACTTCAAAGTCTAATTATGAAGCCATATCATAATGGTAACATCTTCAAAGTCTAATTATGAAGCCATAACAACAACCCGGGGAGAATTCTGCCGGGGGAGATTCTGACGTCAACTGCCATACGTTCAACTTGATGACGAGTAATGACCTCAGATGTCTAATCCCTGAAATCTTTTCTGAAAATGCTGACGTGACAGCAACCCGAGGGAACACTCCGCCGGGGGATTTTTGACAATAACCCCAAAGTCCAATTATGAAGCCGTGCAAAGAACACTCCGCTGAGGAAGAAGAGAAGTTAATCAAGCACCTCCGATAAGGGAACATATGGCGGGACGAACGTTATCATCACATATCTCATGCCACAAATCTGAATATCTAAAAACGATCCTGAATAAGAATTCCAATTACCTGCAGGGAAGAACACCTGAAAACAAAGAGGTAACCAACCTGACTTACGTTTCAAAATGCGCATGTTTGAAAATGGCGTAATGCTCCGTACGGCACCGAAATGCTACGCGTTTGAGTAGATGTAAATATGACGATACATGCAAATGCAAATGCAGGATTAAGCTGCTGGGAAACTCTGGTAGTGTTGTCTCAACAACATGAATGCTGAGGATAACGCCAACTCCACTGGGGATGAACAAGTATCATAAGGTATTCTGGAAAAATAAATGCCGGAAACAGAACCAACTCTGCCGAGGAGCGATTAAACATCAATTTCCACTGGGAGGAAAGAACAAGCCACCCTGCTGGTGAACAAACTTAGCTGGGGAAAAAAGCGACACTTCTGGGCAAAGCACACTGTCTGGGCACAGTTTACACACGGAGCCTCGGACTCTGCTGAGGATCAACATCCTGTCAATGGCATGACGACCTGTGGGGAGCAAGAAAACCATCCTTCGCGGATATAAACCTTTCGAACCAACAACCTGGTTAACTATTGCGGGAATCTCCCATGCTGGAGATTGAACGCGCACACCTTCGATTCGCTAAGGAGCGCCACCTCTGCAGGGAACATTGGTTTGACTTGTTGGGGATATCTTGTGGACAACTTCCCCGAGGATACTCTTCTGGAGAGAATAATCCCTCATTCGGCAAGGGATAACGTCATTCCAACTCCCTGGGAAATAAGCTGCGACTAGCTGGGGAATGACGTCGACTGGAGTTAGGTCTTACGTCAAGAGATTTTGGCTGGGGGAATACAATCCCTGACTGTTTTCTCCAAAGGTAAGAACCCTGCAAAACACAAACGAGACAAAACAGGCCTATACAACCGAATCTATCCGGGTTAGTATCCGTGACATTACTTCAGTCAATTCAGAGTTTTAGCAATTATTGGCAAGGGTCAGCAAGATTATGCAAGTGCAAGTTTATCAAAAACATTGGCGTCTTTCACAAACAAAACAGTAAAGAACAAGCATCAAGTACTGAATAACATGTTTTATTGATAACGGGCCTCTAAACAGGCGAAGTTTTGTACACTGGATGCAACTCCTGAAAAGAGGAAGTTACGCACACACATACATACATATATGCACAAGAAGCATAAAGAAAATACAAAACAATATTTGTATACATGTCGGCGACGTGGTACAGACAAACACCATGAGCTGATCCTCCTATGACTCGCCTGACTCTGCGCTTTCCCGATACTCGATCTTCGAAAGAGATTGTTTTTGGATAGACGGCCCCCAGGTACTCCCAAACCACTAATCAATGCCGTATCAAATCCGGACCGCAGTCATTTGCTTTTTCAATCCCTAACTTTTGCGTGAACCGCCCTTTGCGGGTTTTCAATTCACCGGGATACCCTTTTTTGCCGAAATCGCCCTTTTCAGGTTTTCGACTTCGCGGGTGTACATTTTTTCAATTTTATCCCTAACTTTTGCTCGAACCTTCTATTCATTTTTTATGGTTCGCCGGAATGCCCCATTTTTGCCTGGACTCTCTTTTTACTGTCCAGCGGGTCACTTTCAAGCAAAGTATTTTTTAACTGCGTCCGAATTCACAGGAGACGTAAAGTCTTCACCATCCATGGTGGATAGTGACAAGGCTCTTCCAGAGAAGACTTTTTTGACAATGTAGGGACCTTCGTAATTAGGAGTCCACTTGCCCCTGTGATCTGTTTGTGGTGGGAGAATCTTTTTCAAAACAAGATCGCCTGTCTGAAAGCTTCGAGGGCACACCTTCTTGTCGTAAGCTTTCTTCATCCGGCTCTGATATAACCGACCGTATGCTAAAGAAGCCAGCCTCTTCTCGTCCATTAAGCTGAGCTGATTTAGTCTATTTTTAACCCATTCTGCCTCGTTAAGTTGGACATCACGTAGAACCCTCAGGGAAGGAATATCGACCTCCAACGATAACACCGCCTCCATCCCATATACCAATGAAAAAGGGGTTGCCCCGGTTGATGTGCGTATCGTCGTACGATAACCGTGCAAAGCGAAAGGTACCATCTCGTGCCAATCCTTATATGTCATAACCATCTTCTGAACAATCTTCTTTATGTTCTTATTGGCCGCTTCGACAGCGCCATTCATCTTAGGTCGGTAAGGAGAAGAGTTGTGATGTTCAATCTTAAAATTCTGACACAGCTCTTTCATCATTTTGTTATTCAAATTCGAACCGTTGTCGGTGATAATCCGCTCAAGGATTCCATATCTGCAGATAATATCTCGTTTGATAAATCTGGCTACCACTTGCTTGGTCACATTAGCATATGATGCTGCTTCCACCCATTTGGTGAAGTAATCGATTGCCACCAAAATGAACCGGTGTCCGTTGGATGCCGTAGGCTCAATCTTGCCAATCATATCAATTCCCCACATGGAGAAAGGCCATGGTGATGACATCACATTCAGAGGACTTGGAGGCACATGGATTTTGTTCGCATGAATCTGGCATTTATGACACCTCTTTGCAAACTTGAAACAGTCTGTTTCCATAGTCAGCCAATAGTAACCTGCCCGCAGCAGTTTTCTCGTCATAGCATGCCCACCAGCATGTGTACCAAATATACCCTCATGTATCTCTTCCATGAGCAACTTCGCCTCTTTCTCATCTACACAACGTAGCAACACCAAATCGTGATTTCTTTTGTATAGGACACCGTCCGGGTTCAAATAGAAATTGCCAGCCAATCTCCTAAGAGTCTTCTGATCTCGACTGGATGCCCCAGCCGGATACTCCTTGTTCTTTAGGAAATTCTGGATGTCAAAGTACCAGGGTTGACCATCAGGAGCCTCGTCAATGGCAAATATGAATGCAGGCCTATCGAGCCGAGAGATAACAATCCGGGGAGCCTCGTTCCAGAAGTTAACTTTATACATTGAAGACAATGTCGCCAGGGCGTCAGCCATTTGATTTTCTGCTCGTGGCACGTGATGCAATTCCACCTTGTCAAAGAAAGGCAACAATCTCCTTGCATAATTCATATATGGTATCAAATTGGGCTGACGTGTCTCCCATTCCCCTTTAATCTGATTCACCACTAGAGCTGAGTCTCTGTATACATCCAGATGTTTGATTCACAAATCAATAGCTTCTTCCAGACCCATGATGCAAGCCTCATATTCAGCCTCATTATTGGTAACGGGAAAAGTCAATCGGGCAGTAAAGGGGATGTGCGACCCCTGAGGAGTGGTGATAATTGCCCCTATTCCGCTACCATAGGAATTTACAGCTCTGTCAAATATCAACTGCCATTTGGAACCCAACTCTGGTCCTTCGTCCGGCAACGGTTCTTCACAATATTTCATTTTCAGGTACATGATATCCTCGTCAGGAAAATCAAACCTCATCAATTGGTAGTCCTCAACAGGCTGCTCCGCAAGGTACTCTGATAAAATGCTACCTTTAATAGCCTTTTGCGAGACAAATTGGATATCGTATTCGGTTAACACCATCTGCCATTGGGCAATTCTTCCGGAGAGTGCTTGCTTCTCAAACACGTATTTGATTGGATCCATCTTTGAAATTAGCATGGTTGTATGATTCAGCATGTATTGCCTCAAACTTTTGGCGGCCCAGGCTAACGCGCAACACGTCTTCTCGAGCATTGAGTATCTGGACTCACAGTCGGTAAACTTCTTACTCAAATAGTAAATCGTATGCTCTTTACGTCCGGTCTCGTCGTGTTGACCGAGAGCACAACCCATACTTTCCTCAAGAACCGTCAAATACATAATTAAAGGTCTCCCGACCACTGGGGGTATCAAAACAGGAGGTTCCTGCAAGTATTCTTTTATCTTGTCGAACGCCTTTTGACAATTTTCATTCCAGGTCAGCACCTGATCCTTTTTCAACAACTTGAATAACGGCTCACATGTCGCAGTTAGGTGAGATATGAACCGGGCGATATAGTTCAACCTCCCTAAAAACCCACGCACTTCTTTTTCTATTTTAGGCGTCGGCATTTCTTGTATAGCTTTTATTTTCGTAGGATCAACCTCTATTCCCTTTTCGCTCACAATAAACCCCAGCAGTTTACCCGATCTCACCCCGAAGGTGCACTTGTTAGGGTTCAGTCTCAACCTGAACTTTCTAAGCCTCTTGAATAGCTTCAGCAGATTAACCAAATGCTCCTCCTCCGTCTGGGATTTGGAAATCATATCATCAACATAAACCTCGATCTCTTTGTGCATCATGTCATGAAAGAGAGTCGTCATAGCACGTTGATATGTTGCCCCAGCGTTCTTCAATTCGAAGGGCATCACTTTGTAGCAAAATGTTCCCCAGGGAGTAATGAAGGTAGTCTTCTCCATGTCTTCTAGTGCCATTTTGATCTGATTATAGCCTGAGAAGCCGTCCATGAAGGAGAATACGGAGAACTGAGCAGTGTTATCAACCAGCACATCAATGTGAGGAAGTGGAAAGTCGTCTTTCGGGCTCGCCCTATTCAAATCACGGTAGTCTACACACATTCGCACTTTACCGTCTTTCTTCGGCACTGGTACTATATTAGCGACCCATGACGGATAAGTTGTAACGGCTAGGAAACCAGCATCCCACTGTTTTCGCACTTCCTCCTTGATCTTCACAACCATGTCTGGTCTGGTTCTTCTGAGTTTTTGCTTAACAGGCGGACATTCCTCTCGCAACGGCAGACGGTGCACAACCATATCCGTATCCAACCCAGGCATATCCTCGTACGACCAAGTGAATATATCACTATACTCTCGCAGTATCTCAATCAGCCTTTGCTTGACGTCGCTCTACAGCGCAGCCCCTATACGGATATTTCTCACAACTTCTTCCGACACCAAGTTGATAATCTTAATTTCCTCCTGATGAGGCAGAATGATTCTCTCTTCCTGTTTCAACAAACGAGTCATCTCCTCTGGCAGGTCGCTATCCTCAACAATCTCTTCCTCTGCTTGGAATACCGGATGCTCGAAGTCGAGACGAGTCATAGGCGGTTCGTATGAGATGTCACCTGAAATATTAGTCCTGCAAAGGAAATGGTTAAACGCTTCAACATGCAAACAAAGCAAATAACCACGTTGCCATTTATTGTTAAAGTAAAAACAAGAAAAACATGGATCACAATATTTGAATATGAAAAATGCCTTTATTTCATGATTAAAACAGTGCAATACACATAATTAAGTAGCCCTAATGTATCATCACTATGCCCCGGGTAGGACATAGGATTATTCAACAATTGATAAAACAAATCATTATTGTTTAAAAGTCACTGGGACAGTTTCCCGGATGGACCAGTTGCAGAGACTTTGTCCTGGCACGCTTGGCTTGATCCACGCGTCCATATCGCAGTCGCTATCCCCGTCCTCAACATCGGAAATAGCGTTGATAGTCTCGAAGCATACCCCTCTCGGCGTAATCGTGACCGGTCCCTTGAACCTGGGGGCTCCTGAAGATGACGTTGACGACGTCGGTCGATACCCTAGCCCAAACTTGTCATTCTTCACGGGAATCTCCAGTACCTGCCCCCAGCCTTTAGTCTCGCCAGTCTGCACTAAAGCCTGAGCCTCTTTGTAAGATGACACTGCCACATCTGATATTTTACTGGAACCCTGAGCTTTGTCTTTAATCCGCAACCCTTCGAAGGCTTGATAAGGTGTCTCGTGTATTTCTCCGTCGACCTCCACATATCTGAATGATGACAGGTGACTGACCAAAATATCCTCCTCCCCGCAAACGGTAACAACACTATCACCCACCATATACTTCAACTTCTGATGCAGTGTGGATGTTACGGCCCCTGCAGCGTGGATCCATGGTCGTCCAAGAAGGTAGCTATAAGCTGGATGGATATCCATGATGTAGAATTCGGTATCAAAAATCTCCGGCCCCACCTGAAGCGGTAATGTTATTGACCCAAACACTGATCTTTTCGTCCCGTCAAACGCCCTCACAACCAAATCGTTGGGCGTGCAAATAACTCCCCGTATGTCCAATTTCATCATGGCTTTCTTTGGCAATACATTTAATGACGATCCAGTATCCACTAATACCTGCGACAGTACGGTGCCCCGACATTCCACCGATATATGCAAGGCCATGTTGTGCTCCCGACCCTTGGGCGTTAGGTCAAAATCTGTGAAACCCAGGCTATGTCCAGCATTGACATGTGCCATTACCCCCTCTAACTGATTTACAGAAACTTCTTGGGGCACGAATGACGTGTCCAATATTTTTAGCAAGGCGTTCCAGTGGGCCTCGGAACATAACAACAACGACAAGATAGAAATCTTCAACGGCGTCTGCTGTAGGTGTTCAACAATTTTGTAGTCGCTCTTGCGAATCAGTCTCATGAACTCCTCTACGTCCTTGAGTGACGTATCCTTTTCTTTCGACTGAGCAGGCCCGCTTTCACTTACTTTGGCTTTACCTTTGGCCAACCTCTCTGCTTCTATTTCAGGTGAGGTAAAGATCCTTCCGCTACGGGTCATGCCCCCCGTTCCAACAACACCAGCTGCCTGGCTATTCACCACAATCTTTTCACCGTTGCAATACGCTTCTAAACCGTACGTCCACGGGACAACTTTCGTACTCTCAAAGGGAACAGGCCCTGCTTTGGTAATCGTAATAGTTGGCCGCTGGACGGGCGCCGTTATCGTTATAGTCTTCCTCGGGATTGTCACTGTTGCAATATCATTCTGATCATCACATAATGCCTCCACAGGCTTCTCAACCGCAGTTCGATCAAATTGCAAGGTCCCTTCGTTGATCATGGCCTGAATGCCCTGCTTCAAATCAGTATAACCCTCAGGCTTGGTCCAGCACTCTAAACAGTATTCATCACAATCGAGAAATACTCCCCCTCTGAGCAACCTGCTTTTCACTTCACTCAATGGTTTCTTCAACTCATTAACATCCAACACCAAGTTCAAGTTTTCTTCTGTCAAGATGGCATTTGCCCCATGATTAGGCATAGGCTGTTGTACAATATTGGGCCCTGCTTGGCCAAAGTTGATGGCTTTACTGTCCAACAAGTCTTGAACTTTATGCTTGAACGCATGACAAGATTCTACATCATGCCCGGGCGCCCTGGAATGGAATTCGCAATGCTTATTAGCATCATACCCCCTAGGAAGTACCGGTCCTGTAGGTGGTTCCATTGTTCTTTTCTCAACCAAATTCAACCCCAACAATGTCTGAAGAAGCTCTGCATATGTCGACGGAGGCTTATCAAATACCCTCTTCGGCCTTACATTCTGAAACCTTCCCTGACCCTGATTATGCCTTTGCTGCTGCTGCAGTTGTTGTTGTTGTTGTAGTTGTTGTTGTTGTTGAATTGGAATAGTAACACTGGCTATTTGTTGAGGTTGAATGTACTGATTTCTACCTCTGCCCCGGCCTCTGCCACCATACACAGCACTAGTATCACTCTGTCGCCTTCCACCGAACGCCTTTCTCGCACCCCCGGCTGAAGTAGATTCGCCTGCCTGAATCTTTCCAATTTTAATTCCATTTTCGATCCTTTCCCCCATAAGGATCATATCGGAGAAGCTACCCATCGAAACATTGAGTAACCTGTCATAGTACATTCCTGTAAACATCCCCATAAACATGTCATTCATCTCCCTTTCAACCAAAGGAGGGTGCACCCGAGCTGCCATATCGCGTCACCGTTGCGCATACTCTTTGAAACTTTCACCGCTTTTCTGCGACAGACTCTGCAACTGAACTCGGTTTGGCGCCAAATCGCTGCTATATTTGTAATGCATAACGAAAGCATCAACCAACTGCTTCCAACTTCTAATCTGAGTAGGCTTCAGCCCCATGTACCATTCCAATGATGGTCCTGATAAGCTGTCTTGAAAGAAATGCATAAGCATCCTTTCATCATTGGAATACACAGACATCCTTCTATAATAAGAACGTACATAGACCTTCGGGCAGGTATCCCCTTTGTATTTGTCGAATGTTGGAGCCTTGAATTTCAAGGGCACCCTCAGCCCCGGTACCAACCTCATAGTAGTCATATCTAATCCAGCAGAGTTCTGATCAACCACACCTTTCATCTGCTCTTCTAGCATTCTGATCCTCTGAACAGGGTCAATAGGGTCTTCAGGTCCCATGCCTTTTCCTGAAAAAGCGTCTTCCTGTTGATCCATATTCCAGTCATTGCCATACCCGTCGTAACCCATATTACGGCCAAATCCTTGCTGATTGAACACAGGACCCTGTCCTCAGTTGCCGAACCCCAGATTGACCCCAGCAGGTCCAAAACCGTTGTTGAAAGGAAGTGCTCCAGTGCCGTTGTTAATCACATTACCGAATCCACCATTACCGTAGCCATACCCCTGATTGTTGTCGTAGCCGTCATTACCGAAGCCTTGATTGTTGAACCCGAAGTTCCCATCCTGATTGACATTGCCATACCCGTTGTTTCCGAAGCCGACATTGTCAACGAATCCTTGATCAGCATCCACAGTGTTGCCTTTGTTGTTAACGACATGCCCATCACCACCATTCCCAGTATTGCCGTTACCAGCACCAACACCTGCACCAGTACCAGTGTTTCCATTGACAGTCATAACATATGGAGTAACAACTACCGGTATCTCATTCTCCTGGCAAGGAGTTTCAACAGAAATGTGGTCAGTATTGCCATTTCCGTTTGCCCGCGTCAGCAGCGGCTGCACCAAGGTCTGAAGATTCTCCTGGCCCTTGGCCATGCTCTCCATAGCTTGCATGAACAGAGTCAACTTCTCACGGATTTCCTGCAGCTCGACCTGAACTTGATCCATTATCTTCTTGCAGTTGTTTCTGGTTGAGTAGCGGTGGAATCTTTGTTCGTCAATCCTGAAAAACCTGTGAGATGCAGGAAATAAGATACAAATTCAACAAGTAACTGGTAATGCAAAATGAATATGCAGATGCAATATATGTCTGCGTGTTAGGGAGATCAACCCCTGATTCTAGTGCCAAAGTGCCAGTGTAGTGACAGTGATAGTGATAAGAAGTTTGAAATCCAATCATGGAAAAACATCTCATATATTGCTGCGAAGAGCCCATCAAGTCAGAAATACAATATCACTGAGTGTACAATAAGAAGGCATGACCTCAACCAACAATCCTGGTGATGGCTAGCACAATGCAAATAAAGCATATACAACAATACATAAGGTAATCAAGTGCGACCATATGCCTGATACTCCTCTAACAATCTCTTAGTCTTGGGATGATTCGGCTGAGAAAGCAACCCTTCAACGAGCGAGTCTCTTTGCCTGATAACACGCTGGAGATCCCCAATGGATTCCTCCTAAGCACCTTCTCCAAAGCACTCCTCTAGCTTCCGCTTCTGGGATGCAGACTCTTTCTTACGCTTGATGACTTTGTTCAAGGCATTCTGAACGTCATATCTCCGTATAACCTCTTCTTCAAACTTCTTCTGGCTAGCTTTCAACTGACCTTCCAGCTCAGAGATCTGTAGCTTCAGTTTATCTTCTCTTTCCTTATTGCCGGTCAGCGTGGCATTCCAGGTTTTGTTGAATGCAGAAATCTCCCGGTAGGCTACATCAAGTGCTTTCTTCTTAGACTCCAGCATGTCATGAGAGCTCTTGAAATCTACCCCCAAACGTTCACGCTTCTTTCGTTGTTCAGTCAGTTCTGTGCCTAGTTGATTCACCAGCTCTGTTTGTTGCTTGAAGGAGTATACAGCTTCATTCCTTTCGCTTCTGAGCTGCACTAGCTCTTCTTCCAACTTCTCGTTGGCTTTCATCAGCTCTTCTTTCTCCTTCACAACCTGTTCATATCTCTCAATAGACATAGTAGTTGGCTCTTCGATCACGAGGGGAGTAGGAGGTAATATTGCAGGAAACAAAATTAGCGCTTGCTTTGCCCTATCTTGGATCCAGACTTTGTACGGAGCATAGGCTTGACAATCATTCTTACCCAACAACAGCTTACCCCTTTTGTTGATCTTTTTCCAAGCACGCTGAAGCCTGGGCAATAATTCTCCACTCGGATCACCTGTGAAGTACAGAGATTCCTGCACTTCCTCCTCCTTCGGCGGGCTTTTCAAAGCATAACTGAATTGCCTGATCAACAATGACGAATTGTAGTTAATGCACCCTTTCCTCCCAATCAGAGGAACGTTAGGATATCCGGCACAACTGTAGATAATCTCAGATCCCAGTAAATCTCTATCAAACCAAACAACAACTTCTGAAGAAAGTCTCATCAGATGCTCAGACCAATCCACCGTATCTGTAGACTCAGCAAAGATACCCTTCTTGGGCAGGTGACTATCGAACCACATATACAACAAAGGCACACAACAAGAGACGTTCTTGCCCCTCCTATTCTCGTTCTTGTAATGTAGAGAGTGATAGAAGTCTCCAATCAGTGTAGGCACAGGATTGCCTGAAGCAAATATATAGAATGCATCCAAATCAACAAAGTCAGGCATATTAGGGAAAAGTACAATGTCATAGATACACAAAGCAAGGATAGCATTAAACACAACCCAACAGCCACTCTTGGCATACTCTTGTGCTTTCCCAACCAAGAACTTGAGAGAAAAACCAGAAACTCCATTCCACGAAGTTAACAGCAACTCTGAGGAATCTAAATGCAAAGCAACGGCCAAATCCTCCAGCTTGGGCTCAGCACCCATACGAATGAAGGGTACCTTGTTCTGAATGGTTACCTCCAAGATCTTAGCATATTCCTCCATAGTCGGAGACAGAATGAAGTCAGGGAAAATAAAACACCTCAGCGGGGGATCATAGAACTGCATCAGCGCGTACAATCAGTTACGCTCATACATGGATGGTTTATAAACCAACCTAAGCAGTTTCCTATAACTCTTCCTGAAGCTTCTCTTCACATCATCATCAGCTAGAGATATCAAACCAAACAAAGAAGAAACATTTGGAGTAGGCAACTTGTATGCTACAGTCTTCTTCAAAGTATCCATAATAGCAGACAGAAAGAAATCCGGGCAACTAGAATCAGAGGTATGAAAATGCACCTGCAGCACAGACACACGTTAATGATATGCAAAATGAGTATGCAATAATGCAATATGCAGACATGCAACAGGGATCAAGTGATATATTGCTGAAGAGATCCATCCATAATATCTGTCTCAACAGACCTGCAGTACGGCTCAAACCTGGTCTCAACAGACCCATAACAATGCTCCAACCTGGTCTCAACAGACCTATAGCACTGTCCTGATGAAGAACCCCAAGTAACCACACATACTGATCCACTGTTAAGAAAACCGGGTAGTCTGGAGGTCAAGTTTCCTGCATGCCCCAATCCCTCTCACAGGTAGGTGTCCTATCAACTGACACAAGGTACGACATCCTATGCGGTCGTCGGCGTCACAGACGTTCAAGACTGATGATACGATACCCAGAAGGTGTGGCATCATCATGTCCTGAAGAGGCCTCACTTAGCCAACTTCCAAATGATCGGTCCCCGGAGTCGACAATCCAACTAACCAACAACCCCCTCAACCCAAAGGGTTGAAAAAGAAGTCAACCAGAAGAACCTCGTCCGAGCGTGGATTTTGCGGGACACTAGTACATGTAAAGCATGCACGTGCCCACTACTTTCCACAACTAATTCTAGGTGCACTCAAGCCCAGGTCCGGCTTATCTCTCAATCTAACCCCCTACCCAGCATAACAGCAATAACAATATAAAGCTGACAATAAAATGCGGAAAGTAAAGATAGAAATGTAAATCCATACAAAACCCACGACGGGAAAACAAGCGCTAGGATTGACTCGCGTAGGGAACCGTTGGAGATCCCCAGCAGAGTCGCCAGCTGTCGCTACTGCGAAAATCGGCGCCGGCTATGACAAAAGAGTCGCCACCGTGCGTTATTTATCCCAACGGAGGGAAAGGAAATGCTCAGAGTAAACCTAACGCAAAGAGGGCAAGGAATGGTCGTCGCAACCAAATCCTGGATTCGGGAGTCGATTACGCAAGGGGAAAGTATTAGCACCCCTCACGTCCGCCGTACTCGACAGGATCCACGCTTGTTTTCTGGTACGGATTGTTATTCTATCTACACTAAGGGTCAAGGGTTAAAAAGAAAATAAAATGACTCGGCAAAGTATCGCACTTTATGCCTACGTATTCCCGTTTGGAACGAGAAATCAGAGTCAACGTAGTTCGCCTACCTACGGGAAAGGAGGGGAAGGTTGCTCGCTAGGATACGGCATCCTATGCCTACGTACTTTCATACAGCATGAAAGATCAGAGCAAACGTAGTTCGGGCTACGGAAGACACAAGCTTGTCTGAGTGTTTTTTATTACCTTATGAAAGGGTTTTTCTTGATTAAGAGTCCAAGCGGACAAAAATGACACTTTGATGTTTGTTTCGAATCTTTTACGAAAGAAGTGTTTTTTAGTTGGTTTGCAATCTCTGACGCACTAGAGACTATGATTTGAGAGTGACTACGTCGCGTGTCACCCAAAGGGTACCACACTAAGCAGCCAGACTACTAGAAAGAAACTCTCCAGCAACCCTTTCTCAAATAGCTTAAGGCTCGTAACCTACGACATCGATTAACCTTATTACTGTGTTTTTGAGTTGTTCTGAGATAAGAAGAGAAAGAAACTCTAAAAAGCCTAGGGTTGAAAGGGAATAAAAACTAACCTAATATTGTCATGCATGGATAAGAATCCTAATGTCTGTCATAATTCCCTCTTGCACAGAGGAAATCAGAGATCCTAGGGGATAAACAGAAAAGAAAGCAAGCAAATATAGTAAAATGCATGCAATGCAGCAATACAAGTGAGGCAAGGGAGTCCCACTCAACCCCGAACCTGGGAAAACAACAGACAAAGTGAATCAACATTCACTTCAAACCTAGGGGCAAGCTACACAAGCCAACAAACAATACAGAAAACAAAACCCAAAGCAGGCAGCCCAAGCAGCAGCACCAAACTCCTACAGCAGCTCTGACAGCCAAGTTGACAGTAACACAACTCCATCTTCAAGAAGACCTTATGAAAGGCATCTTCAACATCTTAGATCTTCATCCCCAAGCTCTAGCAAGCTCCACCAAGAAATATTTGTTATTGAGATCAAGTTATAATGAATGGAAACCAGTGAAAACCAAAGGAAATCACTAGAAACCATCATCTGCAAAGAAGGGTATCCTCAAAAGTTCTACTCTTTAAGGCATACCACTCATCCCTCCAAGGGAGAGATGGGGCTTCCTTAAGAGTACTTTGAATCATAGGATAGGATGGAAGCAAACAAAACATTCCATGTTTGAGGCAAGAAATGAACCAAGTCTAAAAAGCTCTTCCTAAAACCCTAATTTCCCTAGCTTCTGACAAGCATTCCAACAGTTGAGAAATATTTAACTCCAAGCTCCTTAAAGCTATCCAAAGCAACTTCAATTGGTCCTCCACTCCATCCAAGCAGAGTCCAAGCCAAAAGCCCACCCAAAATATCCCAAACAAAATGAATAAACCAAGCATCCAAGGGAGAAACCCACAAACATCACACCAATTGCAAAATACAAATAAAATGCTAAAGTAGATCATAAAATCCTAATTAAATTTCTAAGGGAACCTAATCCTATACCCAATACCCCATATAAATCCCAGGACCTAAATCAAACACTAAGTCCCCAAACTATGCCCTAAACTACAACTAGTTGTTTTGAAACCCTAAATCTAACACTCCTTATGTTCACCACTCAAATTGGCCTAAAATTTATTCACAAAAATAGGATAAAATTTCTAAGGGTACATGCTTCTCTAAGCTAACTAATACAACAAGAATCAACTCAAAATTCCTCACCAATTATGCACAATAAAATCAACAAAATCATGTATCAAACAAATTAAAAATAAAGCCAATTAAAATACAAAAAATGCAAATAAAATAAAAATGCATGAAAAATGGGATTTATTAATTTCAGAAAATCACAATTAAATCCAAGATCATGGAGATATTTTTAAAATATTTTTTGGATCAAAATTGGATTTAATATGGATTTTAGAAATTAAATGGAATAAAAGAAAATACAAAAAAGAATAAAAGAAATTAAAAAGCTAGAAATAACGAGGGCCATGAGATTATGAGACTGGTAAGCGCATCTGAGAGTCATAAGCATGTCCACGTGTGAGATGAGTGGCAGCTGACTCACAAGCTGAGTCACATTAATGAAACGCTGCGCTTTAGACCCAAACTCAGATTAAAACACAACTGTTAGATTCTTGGCTTGGTCTTCAGTCAAAGTGAGATCTAATGGCCAAGGACTCGTCTTCCTCACAATTCAGGTGACCTGAGATGATTCTCAGATGGTGGAAACCACCGTCTTCTCCAGTGAAGGTCCACTTGCAGGTGACAAGAAATCACAAAGATTATACCTATCTCACTCAAAATCCCATGCTGATCATGAATCTGGCCTCAGATTTTCTCAAATCCTTCTAGGTTTTCAAACCCGATAGCATTTCCAAAACATGTCACATTCTTGATCTTCACCAAACTCAAATCTAAATCCATAGATCTACTCCTCACGTTACACTGATCATCCTAAGCTATCACAATCATGTTAATTCCTCAAGATCACATGTAACTGAATCCAAACAGAAATTGGTGCATTCTCTTGATCATCACCAAATGATGCCAAGCCAAACCTAAATCGTTCTACCTATCATAGGGAACCTAACCATATATTTATAAGGCTTTGAATCATCATAATTAAAGAGGAAAGTTGAAGAATGAAAACCTGGTTTCAAGCTTCAATTGAGGATGATTCTGGCTCGAATTAAGCTCCAAGATCTTCCACAATCCTTCACTGATGATAATAAGAGCTTCTTGCAACTTCAATTTGGTCTGAATTTGCCATGAACTTCAAAACCGTTTTCAGTTAGAAACCTTGAAAGCTCAACTTCAATCTTCACTCTCTCCACGAAATCATCACCAACCTCAATCTGAACTCACTCTAGAGCTTAAATAGAAACTATTTGTGGGCTTTTGCAATCCAATTCAGGCCCAATTTAGTTGATCCAAAATTATGTCATGGCCATGAAATTCCAAAGCTACACTCACGAATTCTCCCTTATTTTTCATTCCAAAATGTTCTATTCAACTGCAAATTGAATTTGGGATATGTTTGGATGGCTAGCTCAGCCTGAATTGCCCTGATTCTTGCTTTGGATCAATGACTTGTAATTGAAGTAACTACTTTACAAAGCAACTCATGAAATTAGGGCTCATCTCAAAATTGTGACATTGCCAATGTCTCTAAAATGCAATTCCTGGTCAAAATGACTACTCATATGACATGTTTAGGACCTACAACTCAAAAAAACCATTTTTCCCTCTTTTGCATCATTTGAAAAATCCTTCTTTTTAGGCCATTTTGAAGCACTTTGTGAAATAAGCCAATCCAACTCACCATGACTTCACATCTGACATAAAAACATCATTTTAAGCACATCTCATGTTGAACAATTTTTCATTTGAAGAGTGGAAGATGGAGATTTTGGCACATTCTTGAAAATAACCTATAATTCAACTTTCCCAAAATACCCCTGGATTGCCAAGATCATAACTTGAGTTCCACAAATCTTCTTGATGACTTATAGTACTCAAATTAAAGCTAAGATCAATACCTACAACTCTTATGTTGGCCAAGAATCCATTTGAAAACTCCTTGAGGGGAAAAAGTTGCTTGGAAGTCGAGTGACTTTCACAGATAAATTTCAGTGTCCTCTGGTGACTTGTAACTTGCAAGAACCATAACTTGAGTTCTACAAATATTCTTGAAGACTTCTAGTACTAAAATTAAAGGTATTGAATAGCTCTACAAGTTTCATGTTGGCCAAAGATCCATTTGAAACGTTTATTTTGACTTATGTGGCTTGGAAGTCCAGTGCTATACAGGGGATTTTACCCTAGGAACCCTGTCTCAAACACCTCCAACCACTCTTGATTCCTTTGAACTTGGTCTTGGCTCATCCACACACATGCTTAAACATATCAATCCATGACTTCCATGACCTAGAGCTAGGTCTTGATGCCCTTTCTTTGCTCTCCTTGACCTAGGGTTACCCAGATGAAACCCTACTTGTGCACACCTCAACCATGGCTCTTGAACTTGATACAATGACTTGTCTAAGCTCCTTCTTGACTTTCTAGAGACTCATTAAGCTTCATTCCCACATCATACCCTTGATCAAGACTCCTTAAACCCTAGAGGCTCCTCAGATACCTCCTCACACTTGAAGATAGGCCTCATACGGATGATCAAACTCCTCAAGGACACCCTCTTTTGACATGATACTCTTGATGACTTTTCTATTTTGTGTGAACCTCCAGCTAGGATCTTTCTTTCATATCTCACCCTTGATCCCCTGCACAATGAATGATGTTATGCTATGCCAATGTTAGGGCTATGTTATGCTATGCAAATGAAATGCAATGAAACATAAATCAGGCAAGAAAAGGTTAAGCAAATTTTGGGGTGCAACAGATGTCGAGTCCACAATGCTAGAACATCTTGACTGACATGTCTTACTTTAGCAGATTTCTTCTTGTTGGAACATCTTGTGCAATATCATGTTTTACACAAATTTTAGTCAAATATTTAAAGCCTTCAATCTCCCTCTTTTGATAAATATTGGCTAAAACACCTTTTTCACAATATACCCAAGATGATACGAAGGGGGGAGTAGAAAGTCCTGAAGTCATTTTAGTCGGATGACCTGTCTTCCTTATGTTGAAAGCTTTTGTTGTTCATGTACATGAGGAAGAAGATACACCCAGCTCCCCCTTAAACCCAGAACCAATCTGTTTCCCTGGAGCAACCAAACACCAACCTGAATCATCCCTATGAGGATTCAGGGAGCAGACTGCAACTCCGGGTAAATAAGAACACAAATGAAAAATGTGTTCTTACTCAGATCACAAGGTACAAAAGAAGGACTCAGAAACAACACTGAGACTTAGGCAGGATGTTAGAACATCCCAACCAACATCCTTGCAAAGAAACTGCAAGAATGGACTCCACACCAAAAAGGGTATCAATTATGTGTTGTAAGGACCAACACACAACTGAGATGAACACAAACCCATTCTCCCCCTTTTTAGCCTAAAGTTGGCAAAAATAACTAACACAGTTCCATACCCACATGGTACATACCCAAACCCGGACATAAGCCATGAAGACACAACTCAACAACATAACCTAAGAACCAAGAAGTAGTGACCCTCTTTAAATACCCAAGCAGTTACTCTAGAAATTAATGGTCCATAGAAGTTACCGAAGAACAACTCAATGAAGACATAAATTAAGGTAGGTAACTTCAACATAAATGACTGTGCACCGCCCAACTAGGGTTTGAATGTTTCAACTTTAGGGTAAATCGTCCATAGAATGTGTATGTTTCAAGACACATGTTTAGCACGCCTTCTCAAAGGCACACTCTCCATTGTCCAAGGGACACTATCCAAAAACACCTTCTTGGAAATAACCACAAGTCATAAACAATGTCTTAACATCAGGTCAGACTTTATCTAGTCACTTTCATTGCTTCCGAGGCATAGTCTCAGATCCTTCAGATAATCCCAACATGCTCTTGTCTCCCAGAGGCTTACTAAAATGTTAAGACATCATGTCCAACATCTTCCAACAAGGACTGCCAAGAACCTTAATTTAATCTGCAAAAAAAAAATTCTCCCAAACAATATCCAATCTTATTTCTCAGGTCTCTCCTAAGAATTACAAACATAGTTGATATAATTCGGTATCCTTAATAGCCTAACCTATCATGCAAATCTGACAATTCTACCAATATCAATACACCAAGATGTCAAGGCAACTTACTTGACATCACATCTCATATGATTCATATGAACACCTTCATGATCATAAGTTAGAAAGATACTAGGACCACACTCCTTGTATCATAACCAAATAATTTTGGATTGAGACCAAATAACACCATTGATCACTCTCCCTCTGAACACATCCATCCACTGTACAGATTCCTCTTGAACTTTACAGCCATAAACAACCTTGTTCTTGAGAATAAATCCAATCAAATTTGGAATGTGCACATTCTCTAAAGAGATACACACATTCTCTTAACCCCTTGGTTAATCAAGATGTTATCCACATATTGAAGTCATCAAACCCCTTCACCAAAAGAAGAAGAAAAACTCCTCAACTTTCCTCCTTTTTAAGATTCAGTCTTATACACTCTCTTCTAGAGACACTTCAAGCAGAAGCAACCATCTACACATAGATAATAAACTTCACAAAGTATTGATCATGCTTTACAATGAATAGATAGTTCACTTCTAATCCAACTGGTCAGAACCAAAACTTTCCTTCTTGAAGAGAAAGACAAATAAATTAATGTTTCAAACATAAGTTAAAACATCCTTCTTATCTGATTTGGTTTCGGAGTCAACATCCATAGGAATAACACTCTACATGGTAATCCATACACTTACTTTTGCAATGATCACAAGAAGATTCTAACATATCACATCTGCAACAGCTCATAGATCAACATAGGAGGCATAATATCATAGAGAGAAATAAACTCTCTCAAGCCTCAGGAAGCTTCAACATAATGTTTATACATCTTGTCTAACATTGCAAAGTCAGCACCTATCCTCAAGCATCCATAGAGGAGATTCCCTCTGACATATAACAGTATGGCTGACAATAATCATAAGATATAGATTGAGCAACAAAAACAGACTTCTCTTCGAGGTCTGCTTCTACTTTTCCCTTCGATCTACAATCATTTACTTTGCACAAAGCACTTCAAGCCAAGGTACATCAGCACTATCAAACTACGAACTTGAGCAGGTGGTTCCTTGGAGCACACTCAAGAGACACTTTCCTTTAGAGTAACCACATATAATACCTTTCACAAGGTCCTTGATCACATGGGAACACCAACATGATTGGAACTTCCGATACTAACACCCCCTCTCCCAGATAGAACTCTGGAACAACCATATTAAAATACCTTAGATGAGACTCCAGGAAGAAGATATGAACACACCAAGCAATCAACACTCCCTTGAGCTTTTTCCACTGCAAGATTCACAAAGGTTGAGATAGACCTCAGCATTAACCAAATAGTTGGAGAGCAATCAACACATACAAGATGATACAAGTTCACTACACACCAATGACTTCAGCATCATCATCTAGATGTTCATTCCAATGTCAGAACATTTGATTTACATCATTTACTTGACAGAAAACTGATGAAACCCTACATGCCTAAAACAATCTTCAAGCTTAGGCCCTTAGCCTTCCATATAGTTTCCACCTTGAATAGCCTTTCCATCATAACAGAATAAGACTTCCATGTTCTCATAGACTTGATCATGAAATCAAGTTTGAGTAACCAACCTCCATCCTATACAAATAAATGAAAAAACAACAACTATTCCTTTTCAAAATATCCTGATGAAAATCTGCCTTAAGCACAACCTTTTGAGGAATTGATCCGCATACGATCAGAGTCCCCACCCAACTCTAAACAAAATAAGATATAGTCACGACTATCAACAAGATCACTCATACTCAGCTTTGAAAGACAAGAAGAATATTCAAGATGTCATAGTGAATGTCCCATACATGTTTCCTTGACATCCACGTGCACATAAACTCGTTGAGATGTCTCTACAACTCTTCAACATAAAGTATGTCACAAGATCCTCCAATGGAGTACTAGAACCCTAGCTCTAGATCAGAAATAAAATGACCTAAAGAGAGATCACCAAGAAAATGGTGTCTTGATCTTCATCTTCATCGACATATATAAACAAGATAATACTCTTGGATAGAGACTTCCTAGATAACAGACCAGAAGACTCTTCAAGACCAATCTGAAGAAGATTCCCGACACTATTGATAAACACATAATGGTTTATCCTCTAGAACATATGTTGCACCTCTCCTTTGTCTGAGAAGCTCATTCCTTGGAACATAAGCTTCTACACACACTCTACAGAAGTGATGTTTCAACATCTGGTTGAACATCTGGTCCTTTTCCCATGAACAAGACATTGGATCTTGAGTTTTTGCACTGTCTGAGTCTGCACCTTCAGGAGTGACACTTTTGACATCACCAATCAAAAAGGATAATCAATTAAATACTTGTTAAGGCCACATATAAAAATTGATCTTAAATCCCAATTATGTAATCTTTAGACACAAAATGTCTTAAGACATCCCTTAAGAACCAGAGAGAAATCTTTCAGGCATAAATATTCCTTAGAATACCATCTTCACTTCTAAACACATTCGGTGTTGCCTTTATGAGTGGACTTGAGAGAGGACTCAAGTTTCTTGGGCTACCTAAAAGATGTCATAGAGTGTTTACCAAATCCATAAATCATGAATTTGATATGCACGATCTCAACTCAACCTTCTTCATCCTAATACCCTTCATGGTACCTAGTTGACCCCATCTCCCAAGCAACAGAGGATGTTCCTTCAAAGGAAGATATCACAATTCTTGCTTCAACACCATCTTTAACAAGCTAGGACAGATGTCAGAGCAATTTATAAGACATCATGTTTAACACAAGCATTATTATCAGCAACATCGAAATAATCTACACAGATAACTCAATCAACCGTCGGAAGTTGCAGGCCATATTCAGAACATTATCCTCATAGCTTTTGATCTCCTTGAGGACAGTAGTAATGGATGAAGTGATCACACAATCTTCTTCCTTATTCAAAAGACCAAAAGTATCTTCCTTAGAACTCATCCAGAAATAGAACAAGATGCATGATGTGATACCAAGTGAATTTTTGGCAAGAAAATCACAAATGTCCTAAGAGATGTTGAGACATTGATCTCTGCTACAAACTGAACAAGGATAGAATAGAAACATTTTGTTCTCTTAAACTCAATAACACTTTGAACTTTCAAGGTCAAAACAATGTCATGACAAATGTTTCAACATCTATCAAAAACATATACTTCATATCAAAAGCACAGACTGAATAAAACATAACGGAATGAAAAATAACACAAGATATAATGACCCAGTTCGGTGAAAAACACCTACATATGGGGGCTACCGAGCCAGGAATGAATTCACTATTAGCAGTAATAATTTAGATCTAAACTTCTCCGTTTACAACTCCTCACTTAATAACTACCCAGTACAATTCTATCTAGAAATCACCATCTAGATAAGAGAATCCCATCTTAGTGATATCTAATAGTTACAATCTCCGGCAACTGCATCAAATTATTTAATTGAAAGACATTCCTTCCAAGATAATATTTAGTCAAGACTCTTGAGTAACAAACATGCATGGATTTTCTTAAAAGCTTCATCCAAGAAGAATACACAACTCATTACCTATAGGTTTTTGAATCTGTAAAACTATGTCCACCACAATGCATCAATCGGTACAAAGGGTGACTTACAACACAAGAAAGTACATGACTCTCAAAACCCTAAACCCTTATTTTCTACTTTACAAAAGTCTTAATAAGAATTCATCTTCTACCCTAGGTCTTGGTCTTCCTTTTATAGCCTTCAGTTGTCCATAGCCTTCGAAATCTTTGTTTAATCTTCCCTTGACCCATGTTTTGATTTCTCCTTAAATCTTGGACCAGATCTGCAACAAATCTGTTGCACCAGATCAGGCTGTCGAGTCTGCAATGCTAGGACATCTTGACTGGCATATTTTCTTTTAGAAGATTTATTCTTGTTGGAACATCTTGTGCAACATCATGTTTTACCAAAATTTCAGTTATATCTTTAGAGCCTTCAATTGTGGCTGGGATGTTGAGCTTAGGATTAAACCTTTTGTTTATAACAATGTATTTCAATTAGAATTAAGGTAGTCCAATGTTATGTTTTCACAGTTTCAATGTATTATTAAGTTGGTTAAATGAATAATGTTAGTGTCTATTTTAACACAATTGTCTTAACATATATATGATATATAGCTATCTATGATACATAACTGGTACAAATTTGTCTCAAAATTTAACCTGTTAAAAATGCAGCTTAAGGACCAATATTTGGGATGAATCAAAATAGTAAATAGACCAATTTGCAACAAATTATAAAATTAGGGGACTTTATAGAAACCATACAATAATATAATTTGGCATTATAAGCCATTTCAACTTTCATTAACATATATGAAGTTTGATACATAACTGCTTCAATAACAAAATGCCATTATAAGACATTAGTATAACATTCCAAAATGTGGTACAAATACAAAACAAATGGGCCATTCCAAATAAGACAAAATGTGTCTTATTAAATGACATTCGAAAATGTGCCTTACAAAAATAAAACAGATAGGCCATTAAAAGGCATAACAAAATGACATTACAAAATGTGACCATACATGATAACAAAGATCAAGGTTGACTTGAAACAGGCTTTCCACCCTTATGAAGGTTTTTTTTAGTTTTGGGTGGTGGCTGGCTTGTAACAGCTGGTGATGGTGGCTGACTTGTAACAACTGGTGATGGTGGCTGAGTTGTTGCTTCTTGTACCTGACTTGAAACATTTGTTGGTGATGGCTCATTTTTTCCTTGTTGTACCTCACTTGGAGGAGCTTGTGGTTGTGGTAGTTTATAAGTGGCCTTGTTGTGACCATCCTTATGGCAACGACTACACTTAATACCATGTTTTCCCTTATAATGTGTGTCTCATCCCTCACCATTTCTCCAGCTTCCCTATTCCTTTATTCTTTGGCCTTCCAGACTGCCTCTTTATTGGTGGCAGCTGAAGATCAACATCACTAGTTTTTGCCCACAAGGCTTCTCCATTATGTGGATAAATAACAGGTGCATAACATGCTGAATATTATTCCTTCTTGTAATAGTTAGGTACAAAGTCATCAATCTCTAAATGTTAATCCTTCATGTAATACATTGCATGACATCACGGAATTCCAGTCAGCATCCATATTCTACCTGAGCATTCTTTCTTGTAAAGGTGGACGACATATTTTTCTCCATTAAGTGAAATATTCCTTACCTCATAGTCATATTCACCTGCACGCCTGTAAAAAACTGTAGCCATTTTAATGTTAGCCAATGTAAAAAAAGTAGCCATTTTAAAGTAATATTCAACATATGCATTTAGTAGAGTAAAAAGAAAATAAATCAACCATGTTACCTCACAATCCAATGATTGGTTTTCTGTGACTCCCTTTCCATCCTCTTCTTGATGTTTGGTAGTATGATACCTTCATATTTGGAAATATTTTGCCTATTGGATTCCTATCTCTGCAATAAATACACTCTAATTTCTTCAAGTATTGTCACAATTGGCTTGGATCTAGCAGCTACAAACACAGAATTGAAGGCCTCAGACATATTACTAACTAAAGTGTCACATCCTGTACTTGGCATGAACCTTGATTTACTCCAGAATCTTGGTGGAATTTTGATGAAAATTTTAAGGCCTCTTTATTAACTCCCCTTATTTCAAGCATTATTTTCTCTCAAGCATTTACATGACTTGTACATGCAGCCCTCCATATTAATTCCTTCAATTTTAGGCCAGGGTACTTCTTCTTGAAGTTGCTATATAAATGTCTGCAATGCACAATGGATGTAAACAGAATATCTAAAATCATGAAATGCAAACATAACCAAGTAAATCATATGTAACATTTAAGTAAACAGAATACCTCACACAAAATCTCTAGTCAAAATTACCAAGTAATTCATCAAGAGCTGGCAACAAACCCTGCATTCAAAAATAAGTAAGATTTACGGTGATATTTAAACAATTGGCTAACAGGTAAATTCTCCTCATTTTCCTCAATTCCAAAATTATCCTCAACTTCCTCAATTGACTTCCCCTCTTCTACCATATACTCACCCATTATGGTCCCACCTTCATTACTTCCCATTTCAGGTACTTTACCAACCACATCTTCAGGCACTGTGGTCCCATCTTGATCGTTTACCATTTCAGGCCCTTCACCAACCACATCTTCACCCAATGTGGTTCCATCTGGTAGTGAGAATATAGGCTCCTAATTAACATCAGGTTCAGATACATGTGTAACATACAAATGGCATTCTCCAGTTATCATTGAAATTATTCTCATCCTATCAGTCCCCTTGTCATTTTCTAACAGAACTATATCATTAGCATACATGTCATCATAATACCAAAGCCTATCTATAGTAGGGTAACCTAACTATTTTAACTTGTCCAATATTTCAAAGTAACTCCAATAATCGAGATCAACATCCCAAATTTCCTCTAACCCTACTTAACCTTATGAGGGGAACGCTCCTTATTACTTATTTTTAATGATGTCAAAACGTGTATTAGATCATACTTTGTACTTTGAATCGTATCATCGCGTATTAGATTTTATTCATTCTTTAAAATGCACTAAATAACCTAAGTTCATGTGTCTACACATATAGAGCATCTCATATATGTTATGTATGCATTTGATAATGTTAGGTGATTTAGGTAGACACAAAAATGGCTTAGGTGGACCTAAATGTGAGCAAATAACTAATTTGTGAAGCTTTAAGGTCTTTGCGTCGACTCATGTCCTGTTCTGGTCGGCGCATACATGTTGATTGAAAACATTTTGCTTTTGGGTATGCTCACATCGACCCTTTGGCCGACTCATACTAAATGCATTAATATTTGTTGTTTTGAAGTAAGCTTGCGTCTACGCATGGCCCTGGTTCGGTCGACGCATCACTTGTATTTTTGGATAGTTTTACATTCGAGTGTGCTCAGGTCGACCCTCCAGAAGCTCTAGTCGACCGTTCGCTGCAGTAAGTCATTTTTCTGATCTATTTGAGTTCAAAATGTTGTTAGGGTCTAGTTACCATATATATTCATTTTGGTTCATTATTGTATATGATATAACAAGAAAAGTGAAAAATATACATTGATTTTTGCACATCATTGTCATTCTTTCTTGCATTCTTCAACATCTACACATAACAATTTTTGTTTATCGAGTGCATTGTCGAGTTGATAACGTCCAAACGTAGGATTGTGTATCTAGTTTGGGTTGAGGAATCTGTGGGTTTTTTCTTGAATAAAATCATTAGGGTTTTATCCTTAAAGATCTTGAGGATTTTGGTGTTTTTGCATAAATCTTTGCCTCACAGATTCAGCCGAGTGAAAGGTTTGAAGAACGGCGGGTCCGGTTCAAATCAGTAACGGTAATCGGAGGATTGTGAAGGAAGATTTGGGGTCAACATCTTGCGATTGAAATCAGCCGAGCGAAACATTTGAAGAACAAAGAGGTTTTGCAAATAAGTAGAGGTAACTGGAGGTTTGTTCGGAGCATTTAACACACTTGATTCGACTTGAATCAAGGGGAGAGAAGGGAATAATATCAACTTTAACAATTAGGATTTAGTGGTGGTGAATATTGCTTCTCTTGTATAAACTTTACAACGTGATAATAAATATCTCAATTCTAGTTTTAGAATTGGGGGCAGACGTACCTGAAGCGAGGACGAAAAGGGGAACTGCCTAGACAAATCCGGTGTTTTCCTCTCTTTCTCTACTTCCTATATTTGTGTTGCTTATGTTTGTGTTGCTTAGTTTACTTTTACTATTCATTGGAAATTGGATAAACTAAGTGAAACTTATTTGTATTTGTTCATTGACAAACTATTGATTTGTTTTTTGCATTGCATTTTTATTCCATTTGGCTTATCGCATATCCGATCTTTTCAATAATGGTTCGTTTAGACGATTTGGTTCCTCGGCCACTTCTGCACAAATTTCAAAGCAAATTTTTAAGCTCCGACTCTTGTAATAAAATAGTGATCTATTCAACCCCCTTCTAGATTAATTGTCATCGTCTAACAAGTGGTATCACGGTCACCGATTCATCTAGTGCTTCAAATATAACTTTTTAGAAAATGGCTAACGAATCAAAAGGGGCTTACAATAGAGCACCGGTTTATACGGGTGAGAACTATAGTTATTGTAAAGATTGTGCATGCATATTAATTCCATTGATAGAAAGGTATGGATTTTTATTCAAAATGGTCCTATGCAAATAACCATGACCGATGCGAATAATGTTGTTGTACCTAAGCCAAAAGCACAATGGAACGAAGAAGATGAGAAAAAGTATAGTTACGATTTGAAAGCTAGAAATATTCTAATATCTTCTTTGGGAGTTGATGAATATTATAGAGTTTCCCATTGTACTATTTCTAAAGCTATGTGAGACGCATTGCAAGTTGCCCATGAGGGAACTAATGATGTCAAACTAGTTCAAATCAATACTTTGACGCAAGAGTTTAATCTCTTTCACATGAAGCAAGGTGAAATAATTTTTGAAATGAAAAAGAGATTTTCTCATGTAATCAATCGCTTAAATATACTTGGAAGACACATTTCCAATGAAGTTGCTACTAATAAAACTTTAAGATGTCTTAATAGGGAATGACAACCAAAGGCCACGGCGATCAAGGAAGCCAATGATCTCACTACATTGAACATTGCAACTTTATTTGGTAAGCTTGATGAACATGACAAAGTGCTCATTAGTCTTGAAAAACATGAGAAAAGAGAAAAGAAAGAGAAGGCGAAAAACACGGACAAAAGTCTTTTGCTCTTAAGGCTTCTAGCTCAAATTCCTCAACACAAGAGCAAAGTGGAAGTGAATCTAATCATGATGATGAAGATACAAGTGAATATTTGAGACCGTTTGTGAGAAGATATGATAGATATATCCAAAAAAAATGGAATTCAACACTCGGACAAGAATCTCATCAACTTTCGACAACAATCAAAGTCCTTTAAGAATGAAGGTAACAAGAGTGGTAAATCAAAAGGGTCATGCTACAATTATGGAAAGACCAGACATTACAAGCCGGATTGTCCATTGATAAAGAAAGACAAAGGAAAAGAGAAGAATCGTCAACAAAAGAAATCAGGCAAACCTAGAAGGGCATACATTGCTTGGGAAAGTGATAGCAAGTCCTCTAGTAAAGATAACTCAAGTGATGAAGATGAATCCGTCAATCTTTATCTCATGGCCTATCAATGAAATAAGAAGGAGGTAAGACACTCTAAATATGATTACTCTAATAAAATGTCTCAGAGTTGCAAAAGGCTTTTGATACTTTACACCATGAGGCTAAAGAAGCTTTTAAACTCTTAGCCTCAAATAAGAATTGTTTTTCACATTTAGAGAAAAAGATTTCTGATTCCGAAAAGGAATTAGAAGCTCTTAAGAGCTCTATGGTGGAAGCAACAAAAGTTGAAATTGAGGAAGACAAGAGTACTTGGTTAAATTGGGGTTGTGAGACTTGTCAGATTTGGCAAAAGGAGTTTAGAACTCTTAAAGCCAAGTTAGACAAGGCTTTAAAACCTAAAGTCACATTTGCTATTGATCGGTCACATTTTAGAGAAAGTATGAATAATTCGTATCAAAAATACACTTATGTGATTAGAGATAAAGATAGCAAAAGTAAAACTCATGTTAACCTTACTTGTCTATATTGTTATAAGAAGGGTCACACCATTGCCAAATGCCGGTTTAGGAGATTTTTAGTTCCTAAAGGTATCTTCCAATGGTTGCCCAAACGCAACCAAAGGTTCACTCACACCCAAGGACCCAATAAAAATTGGGTACCTATTTCCCTTGTTTGAATTGTGTAGGTACAATGTCTTGAGTCTACAGAGAGAAAATGGTTTCTCGATAGTGGATGTTCAAGACACATGACGGGAGATATTTCCTTATTCATTGACTTTATGGAGAAGAAGAAAGGATTTGTGACCTACGGTGACAATAACAATGGAGTTGTACTCGGTAAAGGTAGTGTAGGTAATTCCTCTTCTACTACTATCTCATACGTGTTATTAGTTGAAGGTCTTAAACACTATCTAATTAGCATTAGTAAATCATGTGACAAAGGTTATAAATTTTCATTTTCATAAGATTTATGCATGATTGAACATAATGATAATAAGAACGATGTGTTCAAAGGCCTGAGGGTTAACAATGTCTATATGCTTGACTTTAGTGAAGTATCGTCGAGTAGTACTAAATGTCTTGTCACCGTGAGTGAAGATTCATGGCTATGGAATAGGCATTTAGCGCATGTCAACTTCGATTTGCTAAATAAAGTAGTCTCTAAGGACCTAGTAGTCGGCCTACCCAAAATAAAATTTTCAAACGATCACTTATGTGATGCATGCCAAATGGGGGAATCAAACAAAGATCTCGTTTAAATCTAAAAATGTTGTGTCTATAATGATACCTCTTGAACTCCTCCATATGGACCTATTTGGACCATCTTGAATTAAAAGCTTAGGTGGTAATTACTATGGTTTTTTGATAGTAGACGACTACTCTAGGTTTTGTTGGACTATCTTCTTAGCAAGCAAGAGTGATACTTTTTCAACTTTTGAGAAATTTGCCAAGCTCTCTCAAAACAAATTGAATACAAGCATTGTTACAATCCAAAGCGATCATGGAGGTGAACCACCTCTTTGAAGAATTTCGTGATAAGTATGGAGTTGGTCATAATTTTTCAGCTCCACGTACTCCTCAATAAAATAGAGTAGTGGAACGTAAAAATCGCGTTTCGGAAGAACTATGATCAATGAGAGTAACCTTCCAAATTACTTTTGGGTTGATTCTATTAGTACGACGTGTTATTTTTTTAATAGAACACTTATTTGTCCTATTCTAAACAAAACTCCATATGAGCTTTTAAAAGGAAGGAAACCTAATGCATCACATCTTCATGTTTTCGATTGTAAGTGTTTTGTATTGAATAATGGTAAGGAGAACCTTGGCAAGTTTGATTCAAAGGCAAATGAAGGTATCTTTCTTAGATGCTCTTAAACTAGTAAGGCATATAGGATATTTAATAAAAGGTTACTTACTGTAGAAGGATCCGTATATGTTGCTTTTGATGAATCTTATTTGAAAAATGTTTAAAAAGGTATTTCTTTTCATGGCGCATGTGTATCTTCAGAAGACATACTCAAGGAACTGAAACAGGGACTGATGAACTTAAATCGGTGAAAATTGAGAAGGAGAAAGATTACAAATATAAAGAGATTGAGGAGGTTCATCCAATTAGCAACGATGACCTTCCTCTAACTTGGAAATCCTCTAAGGATCATCCCATCAGCAATATTCTCGGAGAAATTTCAAAGGGAGTAACTACGAGATCTAAGTTAAGTAACTTTTGTTATCACTTTGCTTTCATCTCTCAAATTGAGCGTAAAAACTCCAAAGAGGCCTTACTCGATGGAAATTGGTTTTTAGCAATGCAAGATGAGTTAAATCAATTTAAAAGAAATGAGGTTTGAGACCTTGTCCCCCCTCTGCGAGATCATCGAGTGACTGGTACTAGATGGGTATTTAGGAATAAGTTTGATGAAAACGAAGTCATAACTAGAAAGAAGGGGTGCCTAGTGGTGCAAGGCTATAACCAAGAGGAGGGCATCGACTATTAGAAAACTTATGCTCATGTTGCCCGCATTGAGGCTATACACCTATTGCTTGCCTATGCGTGTTCTAAGAACTTCAAATTATACCAAATGGATGTTAAGAGTGCTTTTCTGAATGGATAAATTAATGAAGAGGTCTATGTATCTCAACCTCCTAGTTTTCAAAGTCATGAGTATTCTAACTATGTTTATAGGCTTAAGCGTGCTTTGTACAGTCTTAAACAAGCCCCTAGGGCTTGGTACGAGCGTTTTAGCAAATATTTACTAGATCATGGCTTCTCACGAGGGAATATTGATACTACCCTCTTTATTAAACGTAAAGGAAAACACTCTATATTAGTAAAAGTATATGTAAATGAAATTATATTTGGATCTACTAACATGCATTTGGTCAAGGAATTTTCTAAGTTGATGCAGGGTGAGTTTGAGATGAACATGATGGGGGAGCTAAACTACTTCCTCGGACTTCAAATCAAACAACTCGAAGAAGGTACATTCATGAGACAAATGAAGTACTACAATGAGCTACTCAAGCATTTTGATATGGCTAACTCTAAAGCAGTCGACACTCTAATGCCTACAGGTGTAAACATGGACCGAGATGAGAATGGTAAGGCCGTAGATGTGAAAAGGTAAAGAGGTATGATAGGTTCTCTCCTCTATCTCACCACATCTCATCCAGATATCATGTTTAGTGTATGTATGTGTGCTAGGTATTAATCATGTCCCAAGGAATCACATTTAAACGTCGTTAAACGCATACTTAGATACCAATGTGGTACTCCTAAGTATATGCTTTAGTTTCTAAGGGAAATAATTTCTCTTTGGTTGGCTATTTAGATTTCGACTTTGCCGATTGAAAATCGGATAGGAAAAGCACTAGTGGCACTTGTCATTTTGTCTCAAATTCCTTAGTAAGTTGGCATAGAAAAAATTAAGTTTTCGTTGCTTTGTCAACAGTTGAGGCTGAGTACGTTGCAGCCGATAGTTTTTGTGCCCAAATCTTGTGGCTCAAGCAAAAATTACTCTACTTTAATGTTAAACTTGAATGTATTCCCATTTTGTGTGACAATACAAGCGCCATAAATTTGACCAAAAATCCTGTACTACATTCACGCACGAAACATATTGAAATTCGCCATCATTTCCTTAGGGATCATGTAGAGAAAGGTGATGTCGTATTCGAGCATGTTGATAGCAAGAATCAACTTGCCAACATTTACATAAAACTACTTGTGATTGAACCCTTCTTTAACATTCGTAGGGAACTTACCGTTCTCGATATCTCTGATCACATTTAACTTGAATAGTTGCATGCTCTATATCTATGCTTGCTTATACTTTTACTAACCACATTGATAAGTGCAAGTTATGTGAGGGTGTTAATCATTTATCATCATTAGAGGTAATATCGTTCCTATTTATTTGACTTGTATTGATCATATATGTATGACATTATACTATGATACGTGTCATCTTGATGTTTATTCTATTGTTTGGACCAATTTTTTATGTTTGAATTATGTGTAGGCTTGCTATTTATTCTAAGTGATGCATACATAACTTGAATTTTGTTATTTTTACATGTTTGCACTGCATGCGTTGACTCGAACAGGGCATCAGTCGACTCATGCTTGTTATATTTCAACATGTTTTGCTTCGGGTCAGCACAGGTCGACCCATGAGTCGACTCATACTGTAATGGTTTCAATTTGTGAAATTTTGACTTGCATGCGTTGATGCATCCTAGGTTTAGGTCGACGCATCACTGTGAAATGCAGATTTTTCCTTGGAAAATGAATTGTTTCATATTTTATTGGCAAAATTAGAGTCATTCAATGCATTATCCAATTTCAAATTTTCATTATCATTTGTATCTCTTTATCCTTGTTCTCCTCTGCTCTTCACAAAATCTCTACAAACCCTAAAACCACTTCCTAAAACCTCATCAAGTCAGAAACTTAGAGTCCACAAAGGCTTTCAATCGGATTTTTCATCATCAATATCTACTCGTGCACTATTCATCTCTCACAAAATCAGAGCTTCAATGGCTTCTACAAAAACAACTGGGAAAAGGACCACTCGAGACTCAACTTCTCGAGCAGGTACTTGACAACCTCGATCAAACATTTTGGTAAATTCTCTTTCCTTACTCTCTGATGAACTGGATGAATCCTATGAGAAGAATTTTAGTAAGAGAACAATTCTCAAGCAATTTGTGTATTATCCAAAACTGGCTGAACACATGCACGTTCAAGAAATTGTTGAATTACTAGATTTTCAAGAGTTTAATTCGTTCTTAGAGTGTGATATAAAATACAATGAAGATTTGGCCAGATTATTCTATACGGGTGTACATGATAAGTTCATCGATTATGATTTTTGCTATAAGATATGCGGTAAGAGTCTAAGGGTAGATGCCAATGTTTAGAAATATGTATTTAACATGTGTCCATGGTTGTCTCTTAATATCAAAATAACCGATACCAAATTGGCTCCGAGTTATGAGTTCAAGACTGTTTTGAGTGCAATATTGAAGGATCCTTATTCTGATAAGATTGTCTCTAGTGAATTATTTCCTAAATCTGTTACTAAGAGTCATTTGAAACCAATTGACAGGATTCTCTAATGGATTGTATCTCACATTCTCCATCCCAAGAAGGGAGGTTACTCGTGAGTTGACCAAGCAGAGGTACATTTGGTTTATATGCTGAAAAATAAGATAAAAGTTCATTGGCAGTATTACATTGCTAGCAGGATATTTTCTCTGAGGGATTCTGGTCGAGGTACTGCCTTATGCTATGCCTCTTTCATTTAAAGCATTCTTAATAAAGCTAATATTGGTGTTTGAGGTATTTCAAACGTCTCTTGACGACTGATCAAAAATTCAGTTAAAAGAGCCTAACTTTGATAGGTTACGTATGTAATCGTCAAGAGAATCAATATAGGTTCAAGGTAAAAGCTTCAGGTTCAATGGTTCAGGATTTGGATGAGGATGAGGAAATTCATCGTACGGAGGAGGATGATCAACCTACTTATAGTAATTCATTAGATGATTCACCTGGACATGATCCCTATTCTAATCAAGGCTGGGGAGAATGGCAACATACCAGATGGACTGGCCAAAGATCTTCCTACATGACTCCTCCTTTTCCACCACAATACCAACAAGATAACTCGGAGGTCCTGGAAATGTTGAGGAATATGCAAATTCAACAACAAAACTTTGTCACTCTACAATAAGAAAGGTACACAACTTTGTAGGGTTAGATTCAAGCTCAAAGTGATAACTTTGATGTGTTTGCCTCCATAGTCTTGCAAAGGTTTAATACTGTGGCTGACACTGCTGCAAGTTAGCATCGATCTCTATCTGTTGCCTTCAACACTCTTAACATGACCGTACTTGATTTCACTAAATGCTATGAGGAGCACAAAGCACCGCATCCGAATCAATATTTTAGAGGGAAAAGGGCATCCACAAAGGGGAAGGAGACCCTAGAGGATTGAGTTGCTTTGATGTAGTGCATTTCATTTTCATTTTGCATGTCATTTTATGTTTTGTTATCTATTTTGGTTTTATTGACTTGAAACTATATCGAACATGTTTGGTTATGTAATGCACTGAGTTTCCTTCTATATGTTTCTAGTCCTATTTATGTCATATCTCTTGCATTAACATCATTTTATATGAATGATTATTGATGTTTATCTATTGCAAAGCATATAATTGTGTTCATATGAATATGCTCTGATTTCATTGACCTTGTACTTCGCTCTTTTTGATGTTGTCAAAAGGGGAGAAGATAATGCAAAAGTAGCACAAAAAAGATTGATAAAATTTGTTTGAGAAATGTATAAAATTAAAGGGACGATGATTCTCAAGGTACTCGATAAGTTGAATATTTTGCAACTGTTTTTTCATCATCCAAAAGGGGGAGTGTGTGAGGGAAAGGATCCTTATTACTTATTTTTAATGATGTCAAAATGTTTATTAGCTCATACTTTGTACTTTGGACGACATCATCGCGTCTTAGATTGCATTCATCCTTTAAAATACACTAAATAACCTAAGTTCATGTGTCCACACATATCAAAGCATCTCATATGTGTTATGTATGCATTTGATCATGTTAGGTAACTTAGGTAGACACAAAAATGGCTTAGGTGGACCTAAATGTGAGCAAAGAACCAAATTTTGGAGTTTTAAGGTCTTTGCATCGACTCATGTCCTATTCTGGTCGACGTATACATGTTGATTAAAAACATTTTACTCTTGGGTTTGCTCACATCAATCCTTTGGTCAACTCATACTGAATGCATTAATATTTGTTGTTTTGAAGTAAGCTTGCATCGATGCATGGCCCTGGTCCGATCGATACATCGCTTGTATTTTTGGATAGTTTTGCATTTCGGGTGTGCTTAGGTCGACCCTCCAGGAGCTCTGGTTAACCGTTCGCTGCAGTAAGTCATTTTTTCTAATCTATTTTATTTCAAAATTTTGTTATGTTAGTTAGGGGGTCTAGGCATCATATATATTCATTTTGGTTCATTATTGTACATGATTGTTAGCTCCTAAATTCGACGCCTCTTGCAAAATAAAGAAATCTAAGGAGAAGCACTAAAAGCTGGTTGGAGGCGAACGCTGGTCGAAGGATGTAAGACAGCTAAGGGGAGTAGTCAAAGCACTTACCAGACTTGAAGAAAAACCATAAGGGCTTCGACTGTTTTACTGTTTGGTGGTTTTACTGAAGATTTGAAATTCAAATAATTTGGAGGGAACAGTTTTGTTCGCTAGATGACAAAGAGGACACATGGCGCCTTATGAACAACGGATCCATGCATTGTGACAAGTGGCGAAAGATGGTGATGTGGGAAGTTATTTGTAGTTATTTCTTGCTATTATAAATAGGAAGTTTTAGACATAGAATGTGTGTGGAAATTTTACTATTGTACAAGTCACTCTTAGACTTACTCCAAGTATCCAAGTGTAGAGAAAGAGAGTATTGAAGAGAATGTATGTGATGTAAATACACCACCTTTTATTTTTTCAATAAAGTCTATTTTACTTGTTTAAATTTTACAAAGTTTTCTTTATCTTTCTTGCAACCTTCTCCCCTTTCTATTCCCTCTTTTACTTCGTCCTCATTCTCAACTTCTTTATTTTAAAACTTGTATCTTTTCTTTGCTAGAACTTTATGTGCTTTTTCTCCTAGAGTCGAATAGATAACTGTCGCAACTGCGAAAAACACCCGGCAGAAAACAGAAGAGTCGCCACCTTTCGTTATTTATCCCAAAGAGAGGGAAAGGAAACATTCGGAAAAACCTAATGAAAAAGGGAAAGACAAGGTCAACGCAAGAAAGTATGAGCACCCCTCACGTTCGTCGTACTCGACGGGATCCATGCATTATTGTATATCTAAAAGGGTGATCATCTATCTAGCTAAAGGTCAAGGGACAAAAAAAAAAGGGAGACTCGGCAGAGCATCGCCGCTCTGTGCCTACGTATTCCCTCGTGCAATGGGAAAGTTAGAGTCAAGGTAGTTCGGCTAACTATGGGTGAAAGGGGGGAAGGTTGCTCGCCAAGACATCGCGTCTTGTGCCTACATACTTTCATCTGGTATGAAAGATCATAGCAAACGTAGTTCGGGCTAAAAAGGACCACAGGTTTGTTCAAAAGTTTTTAGGCCCGAGTAGGGTTAACAAGTAGTTCTAGCAGTTGGTGTATGCAGCTCGACCATTGGAGACTTAGGCGTTACCATTTGTGGTAGAACTAAAAGTTAAATACACTCTTTTATCTTAAAAGATTTTCCTGATTAGGATCCCGAGGGATGAAAAAGGTTGAAGTTGTTTTTGTATTTTTTAGAGAAGAAATGTTTTGAATTTGAGTGTTTATAATGTATGTTGTACTAAAGTCTAAAACCTAGGAGCGAATGCGTCGCATATCGTCCTAAGGACGTATACTAAACACTCTAGGAAATTGAGAGGTGGCCCCCCAATCACCATTTCCCAAATATAAGGCTCATGGCACAACATCCATTATCTTTATTAAGTGTATTAAGCTTGTATGAAGATGAGAAGAGAAGAAAGGACCACTAATGGGAGACTAATCAATCCTAAAAGTTATCATGCAAAGTGGACTTAAAGTTGGGATTCAAAAGGGAACTACCTAATGTTATCATGCATGGTTAGACATATAATGTCTATCATAACCTCAAGAGATTAGAGAACTTATGGGGAACATGGCAAAGAAAAGAAAAAGAAGAAGAAGAAAGAACATGAAAATGTAAACATGCAAACATAAAATGCACAAGTAAGAATGAAAGTGGTAGGAAAATAGTGTGGGGCAGTAGCCTCCACAAGATCATCTCAACCAAGCATGCACATATGAAATGAAACAAAGAAGAAAGGAGAAGAAGAAATGTACAAGAGGCAACTACACAAAAGGGTGCAAACAAACATGTGGAAACATTAAATGGAAGCAACAAAGGAAACACACAAATGAACAAGCAAACCAAATGTTATGACCTAAAAATGGGCAAGCATCATCCTTAACATGTTAGCAACATGAATCAAAAGGCATTGAGGGCTCAAAGGATCCAAAATGTCATCTCCAAGGCAAACTAGGTCAATGTGTATGTATGAACCTCCCTTGAAGGTAACTTGACTTGCAAGTTACCTAAAAATTAGGAAAATGGTTCAAAAATGATCAAATAAAATGTGTAAGGTACCCAAACATGTTGGAAAATAGAGGCCAAAAGATCACAATCAAAATCAATTCACAACACCACCAAAGAAATTGATTCACAAGGGTGTTCCATTGTGAATGAGGATTGTCGAGGGTCAAATGAAATGCAAAAAAAGTCAAACCAAAAGTCAATGAAACAGGGGCAAAATGGTCCTCAAAAATTGATCAACTCATCATGGATATGAGGATCAATTTTCAGTAATTGGATCAAAAAGGAAATGCTAAAACAAAATCAAGAACAAACCATGTCAAGAAATAAGTCCAATAAAACACTTCCAATGATTAATTCCATTTTTAATTGAAAATAAAATAAAAATTTCCTAAAAATAAAAGACATCCTAAAATGTCTAAAACATATTTTTCTGGAAATCTATCAAGCTAGGAAGCATTTTAAATGGAATTAAATCAAAACAGATTCAAAACAAAATAAAAAGAAAATAAAACTAAAATAAAAAAACCAGGGTGCAGATAGCAGCCCAAACACGTTGAAAATCAAGTGGGCTCAGTAAAGGGAGGTGCTATTAGCAAGGAGGGCCCAGTCCAAACAGCCAAAAAAAACAAAACGGGAGTGCTAGGTGATTGTGTGTGAGGAGTCAACTGTGAGCACATGGTGGAACACAATCTGGGCAGTCAGATCAAAAGGTAATAAAATCAAGAGGGCCAGGGCACGCCACGTATTTAAGTGAATTTTAAATGTGATATGGTGTGTGTGGTCAAACAGCGTGTACTGTACGCCTTAATCGTGGCCATGAAAATAAAAGTAAACAGAATCAAAGGCACACACAATCACACGTGGTCATCCTCCTCACTTAAACAAGGAAACAGAGGGAAAGAACCAGACGGCCGAAACCACTGTTCCGGCCGTCTTCTCCGACGATAGCTCCGGCGAGGCCATGTCCAAACTTAGCCAAATCAGGCAAAACTTAGGTCAAAACTCATCTACATCTTGCGTAGATCACAAATACGTGGTTCATTTTAATTTTCAGTGGATAAACAAACCAAAACACAAGCAACAAGAATTGAATTCATTTTAAGGATTTGCACAAACATCAACCAAATTAAACCAGAATCTAACCATGAACTTAGAGGATCACAAACATACAAAAATGACGTGCAATTACATCATAGATTGTGAGAATTTTGGAATTGTAGTTTACCTAACGGAATAGCTCCGTTGGACCTTCAATTGTTGTTGATTCTTGATGAAAAGCTTCCAGAAACGATGCTTGATCTTCACTGAAGTTGTTTGAGTGCTTAATTTGCCTTGAATCTGGTTGAATCTTGAAATTCAAATTTCACCTTTTCTTCATTTTCTCCAACTGTGTTCTTGGCCAATTTCACACCAAATTCGCCCCTGATGCATTGCTCATGATCCTGAGATTATATATGTTGGATTTGGGTGAAAAGAAAGCCCAAACAAAGTTGTTTTAGGTCCAATTGAGAATCAAATTTTTCCTTCATGAAACTTGAAAATGTGCACAAAAATGCCTCTTGCCAAGCTGTAATTTTGGTTCAGTTAGCTTGCACATGGGATGAATTGATCCAAAGGCTGAAAATGGCTCCTCAATTTGATCTTATGGCATGATTTGCATTTGTTACTTCATGGTGAAGCAAGCATGAAAATGGCATACCAAAGCTCCTCAAATTCAAATTCTAAAATTTCCATTATGTTTAGGATGTGTTTTGCACTAAAAAAATGCACACATTTGCACAAAATTGATCCCAAATGAATTTAATTGGATTTTCTCCTTTTAATGCCTTTTTCATGAAATTCCTTCATCCAATCTTCCTTCTAAGCCACATCAATGGTTTCTTGATGTTTAGTTGAGCAAATGAACCCATTTTGAGCAAGTTTCATGTTGGAAATATTTTCATTTGAAGTAAGTAAAGTGGTGAAATGGACCTATAATAAAAATGACCTGTAATCCTACTTTTCCAAAATACCCCTACCTTGCAAGCCTCATAACTTGAGTTCTACAAATCAGATGAAGTACTTCTAGTACTCTTTGGAAATCTAAGATCATGAAGAACAACTTTCGTGTTTTGGTCAAGGTGAGGAGAAATATCCTTCTAGGTCAAAAGTGGCTTGGAAGTTGGTTGACTTTTGTTGACCAAAATCACATTCATCTGAGGGCCTATAACTTGCCAGCATCATAACTTGAGTTCTAGGAATTAGATGAATGACTTCTAGTACTAAAACGAAATATAGAAACATTCTCTACAAGTTTCATGTTGGGGTCAAGATGAGATGAGACCTCTATCTTGAGATATGTGGTCTTGAAGTTGGGCACTAAATAGGGGATTTTACACTGAGAACCCTAATTTAGTAACTTCTCACACTCTTGATTCTTCTTGACTTGATATTGAAATAATATATTAGGCATCTCAACACAATATTACATGACCCCAAAGACTTGTAATTGAGTCTTAATCTCCTTTGATTTCACAATTCACTGAGGGTTGACCAGATGAAAACCCTAGATGCCACACCTTTGACCGTGGCTTCTTCCACATCATACAACAACTTGAATAAACTCCAATATGGCTCTCAAAGCACTCAATAAGCTTTCTTACCATACCATATCCATAATCATGAATTCACAACTCTCTGATGATCTTCACTTGGCCTCCATGTTAGGAGTTGATCCTCATACACCCATCAACTTTCTCAAAGAACACTGACCACTTCTTGGTGACCTGATGACCATTCATGCTTGAGTAAAACCCCTTGCTTAGGCTCAACACTCTTGGTAACCTCCTATTTCTAGTAACACCTCTTGATCCCCTGCTAAATGAACAATGATATGCAATGCAAATGCTAGAACAATGCAAAGAAACAAAAGCCAGCCAAAGAAAAAGGTTGGGCAAATTTTAGGGTGCAATAATAACCTTTAAGAACCTTCTCCCAAATATTGTTAAAAGTGTAAAACTTAGATAAATGTTCAATGAAAACCTTTTAGCACATGTCCTAGGATCAATTTGATCGATCTTGTGAGTCACCAAAGTTAGATTTGGAACATCAGCGGTTGTTTTCCGATTTTCAAGGGAAACAAAATGGCACGCCTAGTGGGACAGTGCTAAGAAGAAATTTCGTCGTGTAATAAAAACTTGTAAAGATTATAGTCTTGTTGGTCTGTTCGTGAAAAGTGTGTTTTATGTTACTAAGAAGTGGTAGAATTACCGCAGTAAATGAACAAAGACTGACAAGACGAAACATTAGGAATATGGCGATAGATGTAAGTCAGCCAAATAATCCTAACTCCCAAGGAGACAATTCTAATGAAAGAACAGGGAACATCGTAGTCCCGCCTTCGATACCGTCAACAGGTGAACAAACATCGCATCCTGTGAGGCCAGAACCAACACCCTCAGTACTTGGGACTGGGTCAACTATGATAAGACCTTATAGTCAACCAGTGTTGGAATATATTGGGCCTCAGACGTCGAATCCTCAGATACTGTTAGGAGGAAGTTCGACTTCCAGACAGTTTACTCCCCCTGGGTTTTCACAGTCACCAAGAAACCTCCCATATGGAATGCCCACCACTGTAATGCAACGGCTCCAAAATGTGCCCCCCATATTCTCAGATCATGCAATGGCTTCGCCATTACAAGGATTTGGGCCTGGCGCAGACGTTGGTCGAAATCCCCAAGGTTTAAGCCTAGGATATTCGACACAGGGTCCTAGCTTGACCAATACCTCTGTCGCATGCTTAAGACAGCAAACGGATGAAATCAATTTGCAATTGGTTCAAACGTTGTCCCAAACCATAAGGGAAATCTTTCAACCATTGATCCAAAATACAACCCACACTAATCAACAACTAGCAATACAGTTGACGCAATTGGCTAAATTCATGGGGGTACCTCCCCTAGCCAGGAATCAAGCCCCGGTAGCAAACATTCCATGATAGGCTTTGGGACATCAGCCAGTAGTGGAAATCCAGGAAAGGATGGGTCATCCCATAGACGAACCGCCTAGGGTCGACGTTGAGAGAGCAGGTTCGTGGTCTAGGGGAGAGAGACCCAGAGGTAATTATGGTAAATCGAAACTAGGACACAGATAATGTCTTCCAACAGGTTCGGTGCAACAATGCGGCTGTCGACAATAATTTAGCAGCCATGGTTGAGAGAATTATGGTTCGAAACGGGTTGAACACTGGTTTCACCCGACCAAACTACAGCTCCCCAATAGTAGATTATATCCTGCAGGCAGAATTGCCTCCTAGAATGAAAGTGCCCAAGTTTACTAAGTTCTCAGGAGATATGACGGAGTCCACTGTCGAACACGTGACCCATTATCTAATTGAGGCTGGAGAGATATCGAATGATGAGAGCCTTAGAATAAAATACTTCCCAAGTTCTCTTACTAAAAATGCCTTCACTTGGTTCACAATGCTACCCCCTAATACGGTGTGCAATTGGATCCAGTTAGAACGTTTATTCCATGAACAGTTCTATATGGGCCAGACCAAGATTAGCTTAAAAGAACTTGCTAGTGTGAAACATAAGTTTTCTGAGCCAATTGAGAATACCTTAATAGGTTCCGTTTGCTTAAGGCCAGATGTTTTACACATGTCCCTGAACACGAGTTGGTCGAAATGGCCGTTGGAGACCTCGACTATTCCATTAGGAAGAAGTTAGACACCTAGTATCTAAGGGACATGGCCTAACTAGCTGATCGAGTTCGACAATTGGAAAGGCTCAAATACGAAAAGGCTAAGTTCAATAAAAATAAGAAGGTAGCTTTTGTAGAATTCAATGAGAATGTCGAAGGGATGTGCGATGATCCTTTGTACTTCGACGAAAGCGAAGTGGATCTTGCTGAACTTAAACAAGGTCCACCTTACTCTTGTAAAGTACTAGCTCCCCCATAGGGGAAGAGTTGTGTCGAATCCGAAAAGAATGATATGTTCCCAAAGAAAACATATAATTTTGACATCACAAAATGTGATGAAATCTTTGATTTGTTAGTCAAAGACGGAAAAATGATAGTGCCACCTGGTGCTAAAATGTAGTCTGTAAAACAAAGGAAGAAAAAAGGGTTTTGTAAATACCATAATTTTTTGGGTCATAAAACATCTCAATGTTTTCTTTTCAGGGATCTTGTTCAAAATGCAATTCAGGAAGGACGTTTGAAGTTGGAGAGAAGGCTAGTAGCCAGATGAAGGTCGACACAGACCCCTTGCAGATGGCAGATGCACATTATACAGAACCGATGGAAGCCAACATGGTCGAAGCTACTGATAGCTGCGATTTTTCAATCGACATGGTAGAGGTTACTGATAATCTCATATATGAGGTTTTAATGGCAAAAGTCACCATGAGTTTCAGATAAGAGGACTGTGTGAAAATGGTTGTTGATGACCTCGACCAAGTTGATGAGGATGTAAGTTCAAATGACAAGGGCAATCTAGGTTGGGCAATAGTGACCAAAGAAATTGCTGATAACTTCATCAAAATGGACCAGGCTACTAAAGGTTTGGAGTTAGGCTTAAGGAAGCTTAATCTGGTCGAAGGGGTTGAAATCAATATGGTAGAGATCACTCAACATGAAGCTGTAGGGGATAGTGAATCAAATTACCAGGGGGAACACACTAGGGAAGCTTACCCAGAGCAGGAAGAATCGATTGTTACTTTCCTCCACTGTTGCCAGGAGAAAGGATCCAGTGTGATGTTATGTCCTCAATGCAGCGCCATTTTCGACAAAAAGGCCACACAGAAGCTGGAGGGAACATGAAGGCTGAGACAAAATAAGGAAAGGCCCAGATTCGATGCTCGAAGTAATCTCCAAAGGATATCTGAGCCTCGCACAAGGCCCCCGACAAACAAACCCACCAATTTCAAACCCAACGCTGAGGCTATTGATGGTAAGTGGACAAAGCCTAATGAGAATAGAGAACAGGGACAATAGAGGTGGAAGAACTTTGAGGTGAAACGAGGGTCTTCATTGAGTTATCGAAAGGAGTTTCAGTCTTCAAAAGCTCCCCATGTATCTGAGAACTACAAAGGAAAGAATCCCATGTCTCGATCACAATGGAGACGAGAACAACGTAAGAGAAAAGCACTCAGGGAAAGCTCACAAAGGGACCAGGAAGAATCCAGTACCAACGCCCCTGTCGAAAATGAAGAAGGATGAACAAAAGCATTTGGGAAAACACCTGTAGGGCGTAGATTGTTTCCTGCCCAGGTCGAGGAGCAGAGAAAACCGGTTGGGGTCGACGATGAAATGACTGATAATTTTGATTCAGACTCTGACGATTCTCTGGAGATTTTAGTTAATGTAGTATC